>LGRX02016971.1:0-11595 GCA_001247695.2 Cymbomonas tetramitiformis | reverse complement strand
GTCAGGCTAGAGCATGGCTCCCTCACGTGGATGTGCGCGCCCTGCTGAAGTCAGGCTAGAGCATGGCTCCCTCACGTGGATGCGCGCGCCCTGCTGAAGTCAGGCTAGAGCATGGCTTCCTGGCACTTTGCATTTAGAGCGCGGGATGGGGAAGGAGCACAGGCCGGGCCATATGACCCTCCAAACACATACTTTAACTATGAGTGTGCCGACGTGCTCGCAAATGAGGGCTGGGAGTGCCACAACCGCCTGAAGGCCACTTTGACCTTCCTTGTGAAGCTTGTGCGCCCTGGCTTTGTGAAGTACCGGTGCGCCCCCATCGTCTCTCACTCCCTCCCCCCCCGGCAGTGCCCTGAAAGGCGGATGGCGGGTGCATGCTTCGGACTATTGCCTGCCAATGTCGACAACTCCATCAAGCTGACCGTGCTAACAGAACCACAGGGCCCTCCCCCGCCCTCCCTCAATGCTCAAACTACCACAAAACCCTCACACCTCCTGGTTTCTGAGTTAGGGTCTGGTATATTCACTGCCTTCGGCCGTTCAACTCTGCAATGTATCAAAGCCTCCCCCCTCCCAGCAGTGGTCCATCGCCCCCCAATCTCGCCGGCACTGATGGTTGAAAACCCAATTTAATTCTGGTGCTTGGTGCGTCAGAGCCTCCCCCTGTCAACGACCCTTGAATCAAAGTAGCTCCCCCCCGGGGGCTCGATTACAAGGCTTCCCCCACCCTGTGTTCGATGCATCTAAACCTGCATCAGCATTCGATGAGCTCCCCGCTCTGAGCCATGAATGACCAGTACACACCGCGTCAATCATGAGTGAACATTTGGCGCACCGTTGCTGATGAGTGAACACTTCGCGCACCGTTGATTACGAGTGCCCAGTTCACACACCGTGTGCTCGGCAGTGCTGCGACTCTACGTGGATGTGAGGCGGATGGTGGGCGAGGGTCAGGTACACTGTGGATTCGGAGAAGGGCTATGACGGGCTGCTGTTCTACGTGGATAGCGCGGAGGCCCCCGTGAAGAGCATGGACTCCTACGAGTTCGCGCAGAAGGAGGTCATCGTGCCGCTCACAGCTGGCTACCATTCTTTCTGGTGGGTCTACCAGAAGGACTCTGGCTGGACGGTACGTTGAATGCATCGCCCTTGCCACCCTCCTCAAAAGCAGAGAGCTCCCTCCTAGTGCCCAGTAATTTATTGGTCCTATTAGTGAGCCGCCCTCTCCAAAATCAAAGAGCTTTCTCCTGGTGCCACCTCTTGATCCAATCGATGCTAGCACGTAGCGGGCGGTCGTCGCAAGTGGCAATATCTCGGTGTGCCACCTGGCGCGCGATGCGAGACCGATGGGTTCGTTTTGAAGCATCTCCAGGACTGCTGGACGCCCTCGGGAGGTTGTGCAGGCGGGCCAGGATGTGGCTACCATTGACTTCCTTGAAGTCAACGGCACCACCGCCAACGACGTCTTCTGCCTGCCGTGCCCTGCGGTGTGTGCCTACACCAGCTGCGACGTTGTGTCCGGCCCGAGCCGTAGTGGCCGCCGGTGTGGCCATCCCAGGGACACCGCCGCCAGCCCGAGATGCTGTGGCCGAGACGAGCCCGCAATTTCTCACCGCGCGATCCCCTCGAGATCTCGGATGCGCTTGGTGCTCGGTGCTGGTGTAAGTTGCCGCCTCTTCCTCACGGTGTGAGGGGCTCCATGACACGGACGCGCCGCCCGGTGTTGGTATGACATTCCCAGAGGACGTCAGCCGCCACGATGACGCCACGCCACGAAATGAATCAAAGTTGTACGAAATTAACGGAATTGATTTCAACTGTTTTGATCTGACTCCATCTCGTTCGATTTCGCTTCGTGCAAGCGGCGAATGACATATCGCAACGGCGTGTGTTCTGCCGTCTCTTCCTTGCTGCCAGACCTCCTCAGAAGAATCCGAGGAGTGCGCTCCCTCGGTGGATCATTGGCAAAGGTCATCGAGGGCCCGGGCGGGCGTGCTCTCTACACTGCTCAGCATAGCTGTGTGAGGGCCGGCCTTGATGCCGAGTGGGCGTGCTAAGGGACTCGGGTGAAGGGGGCATCCGCAGGGGTTTGCCAGCGAGGAGGGCTCCAGCGAGTGCACACCCTGCCCCGTGGACCACTTCCGTAACGCCAGCATGGCCACCTGTGACCCATGCCCATCTGGCACCTACTCTCTCAACCTCCCCAGGTGCCCCTGCCCCTTCCTCATGCTGAATACCGTCGGTGCGGTGACCCAAAACCGGCAACGGTGCTGTAGTCACCGCCTTATTTCAGCCTCGATTGGTCAGTTTGCCCCCGAATGGGACCCGTGAGGGGGCTGTGGGAGGGGGAGGCAGATCGGAGTGCACCCCTCGTCCGGCCTGCGACCTGGGGCTGCATGCGAACAGCTTTTATGGGCCATGCCAGCCCTCAGACAACATGGATGGCACCCGCATGCGCTACTACGAGTGGCTCCAGCCCAAGATATGTGCAAACACGTCCGCGCTGCCCGAGCCGCTGCCCGAGGCCTGCCCTCCATGCTCTGCAGGTTGCTCAGCCCGAGGCCTACCTGTCTTTCCCCTACCCGGCGCACTAAGCTCACCCTGCCCCTCACCCTCCATCGTGCCCAGCCCTCCTTGCAGAGGCTCCACACCCCGCCTCTGCTTCCCTGGCACTCGTCTCTTCGCATCATCTCTGGTGACCCACCGCACCTGGTAGCCTCTCGGGTAGCTCTCCTGGCGAGTCCCCCTAGTGTCTGCCCCTGGCAGTCTGCCCTGCATTCCTCAAACCAGGAATTGCATGCAATTATTGTGGAGGACTCGTTGGAGCAGGTACATTCCGACCAAGTCAACAGGCCATGCAGGAAGGTGGGGCGATGTGCGAGGTGCCTCCCCCCCTCCGGGCGCTTTGCACATCGAGGAGAGTTCGCATGTGCGCGGATGCTCTTGCCGTCGAGAGCGCCAGCGGGCTGTCTCTGCTCGGCGAGCTCAGAAAAGGCCCTTTGGGCTAAGGCTAGAGGGTGCCCTTAGGGGGAGTCAAAGGTGAGGGTTGAGTGAGCTATCCGCGGCGTTCCTCTCCGTGCCTCGGGGACCGGGACCGTGCATGCCGGCGATTGGGTTGTCCCCCTCCAGGCGCCGTTCATGGTGTGAGCGGCCATGCGCTGCGTGCTGAAAGGTGCGGTTGGGGTGGGAGTACGTGGCGCATGCGTTCTCGCGCGTGTCACATTGGTCTGCCTGTCATTGGATTGTGCTTCATTTGTCGAGCCTACCTTGTCGGCTGCAGCGTGCGACTTTGTCAGACTGCTGCGCTCTGACACAGCCAGCAGCCGGGAGTGATGACAGCTGACCGTGCGGGTGTGCGGGCTACTGCCGCAGCCTTGCCCTGAGGGCACTATCAGCACGGAGGGCAATGCGTGTGAGGAATGTCCGGCGGGTACAATCGCCCCACACAAGATGATCTACGAGGTAATTGCTGCCCTAGCTCTTCCTCGAAGTACACGCCCTGTGACAAGAGAGCCCAGGTGGGACATGCGACTCCGGGGGCGCCTTCGCCCTGAGCGTGGGGCATGGGGGCGGCGCAGGACTTCTCGCGGTACGACGACGTGCTTCCGGAAGACCTCTCGACCGGCTGCAATGGCGACTGCGGGAGCGCTGGCTGGCGCATCAACAACAAGGAGCTGGACTCGGTGCGTCCACAGTCTCTCCCCGCTGCGTGCTGCGTCCACCTCTCCCCGCTGCGTGCTGACGCTCTGACGGAGTCGTGAGGCGCCCGAAGGTGCCTCAGCAGGCCGTGTGGAGGGATGGCATGGTCCCCGCTTGGGCTCCGGCATCCGCGGCGTGAGGCGCGGATGCGATGCGACCCGCCTTGCTTGGAAGCCCACGGGTTCGTGGCAGCATCTTCAGCCGTTCCTCTCTTCCGGCACTGCTGCGTTAAATCTGTCCACGGCTGCAATCCGTCGATACCGCACATTCCCGAACCCGATGGCATAAGCCTCGGCTCGAGGGCGCGGCCGCCTCACCTCAGGATGGAGGTCCAAGGGATCAAGCGAAATCGACGCACTGTGCACGGTTGCTCGGCGATGCAAATCGGAGATGGGGAGGTCCCGGTGTGTGTGGGTGCTGTTTTTATATTTCTATGTTTCCATGACGGACCTGTGGTGCAAAGCTGGATGAGCTCCCAGCTACCCCACATTTATGGCTGCGATTCGTGTTTGTGGTGGGTTTGCTTTGCGCCTGGTTTGGTTTGGGATGTGTCAAAGCGAATGGTATCTTGCCACGGCCCTGCCCTGCTCCTGTTTTGCTTCTCACATCCACTGGGATGATGGTGGGCTGGCTTTTGTGGGCTGATCTCATGCCGTTCAGTGTTTGTGTGTGCTGTTTGGGGAGCACTTTGGTGCCGCATGTTTTCATTTTTGAACATGGGGTGTCCATGCTGTGTGGTGTGACTGCGTTCATGGCATAACCATGGACCAACGGGTCCCGTCCGTCGACCGTGAGCCACTGGGGGGCATGCCAGCAGGGTCCGCTTACTCCGTTGATAGATGTTTGGTGGCATTCTCTCGTTGATAGCCGCCCAGGACTCGGAGGGTCGTAGCATGTGTGCCGTTGGTAGCCGCCCGGAGCCCTGGCTATTTTTATCTTTTGCCCCTGACTGTCACGCATCCTTCGCTAACGTTTGGCTCTTGGTTGTGGTGGGATGGCTTGCCAGGGTGTGGGGCACGGGCGTTATGTGGACGTCTGGCTGCAGATGAACGTGACGCTGGCCATGGCAGGTGGGGTGCGCTTCAACTACGGGGTGTCGAGCCCAGCCCATGACGCCACGCGCTCCTTCTTATTCTTCATTGATGACACCATCAAGCTCGGCAGCTGGTGAGCGTCCTCGCCCTACGTTCTCCCTCGCCACATGACCTCGCCTGTACGCTGCTCCCCTTCTCAGCGCATACCCCTTCCGCCTGCCCCTCCTCCGCCCTGCTCCCCTTCTCAGCGCATACCCCCTCCCACCTGCCCCTCCTCCCGCCCTGCTCCCCTTCTCAGCGCATACCCCCTCCCACCTGCCTCCTCCCGCCCTGCTCCCCTTCTCAGCGCATACCCCCTCCCGCCTGCCCCTCCTCCGCCCTGCTCCCCTTCTCAGCGCATACCCCCTGGGATGATGGTGGGCTGGCCTTTGTCGGTGCACCTCGTGCCGCTCACTTGGTGTGATGGGGTGCAGGCATGATTCCGATGCTGTCATCCGCAACGTATCTCACCGCACCTCTGATGTGTACGAGCTTTCAAAGGTGGCCTTTGCGAATCCTACCCACCGCCTCCTTCTGCTCAGTCACCTCGGGCTCCCTCTCTTCTACCTCTCACGCTTGCTCTGGCACAGTTAAGATGATTCAGCTCGGAGACGCACAGGATTGCCCTCGCGTCTGCATGGCTCATAGCGGACGGCTGTTAGAGGATGGCGGTGACGCAAAGTGCCACTTTCCATGGGGGGTGTATCTCATAGGTATGCTTCTCATTCGAAGACGCTCTCTTTCGGAGAGAATGCAAAGACGCATGGTGAGAGGTGCGGGGGGAGGGAGGATGCTGGGCGGAGGTGGGGCTGACGCGCAGGGCCCTCATGTGTTGACCTGGGTGTACAAGAAGTCTGGCGCAGTGCAGACTCCTGACCAGCTCGAGGGCGTCTCCGACCAAGCCATGTATGCCCTGACGTGTCTGCCCATGCCATGCCCGATCCCTCGAGGCGCCGCTGGCATGCTATAGTTATGGACATGGCGGCGCGGCCCGCTTTGGGCAAAAGAGTGCGCGTGACCAAAGCCAGGGCTGCACGCCGCCGCCGCTTCCCGCGCGCAACTTCCTGAGCGGTGATCTGCTGTGTACTTTGCGGAGGCCATGCCGCGTCTCGCAGGTTAGTGTGGACTTAGGGGCTAGGTCTCAGGAGAGGTCACGACTGTGAGTATGCCCAGAGGTGGCCCATGGTGCCGGGAGAGGGCACAGCTATGCCCATCGGATAGCTGCCTCGGCCGTTGCCCTTTGTGGGTCGTGCGCGCCTCGCCGCCGCCCCTCGCAGTGAGCTGCTTCTTCCCCCCCGGGAGCCCCGCCTTGACTGCCGGCCTGCCGTTCGGATATACAGGATCTATCGAGTGCAGGTTTCCGGGACCACGTCGGGCGGCGCCATGGAGTGCGCTATGGTGCCCCCTGGTTACATGGCCAGGAGCTCGCGCAGCAGCTATGAGGTGATCTCCGCTCCTCTTCCGTGCCGATCTCGTCTCTCCTAGCGTGGCGGATCACCAATTGCGTATGCATTCATTGTCAGCAACCCCCCTGATACGGCAGAAGGGAGGCCCTCCGGGGAGGCATCGTCAGTGACCCCCCTGATACGGCAGAAGGGAGGCCCTCCGGGGAGGCATCGTCAGTGACCCCCCTGATACGACAGAAGGGGTTGGCCCTCCGGGAGGGCAGGCATCGTCAGCACCCTGATACGGCAGAAGGAGGTTCTCCGGGAGGCATCGTCAGTGACCCCCTGATACGGCAGAGTTAGGCCCTCCGGGGAGGCATCGCCAGTGACCCCCTGATACGGCAGAAGGGAGGCCCTCCGGGGAGGCATCGTCAGTGACCCCCTGATACGACAGAAGGAGGCCGGGAGGCCCTCGGTTCTCCGGGGAGGCATTGTCAGCAACCCCCCTGATACGGCAGAAGGGAGGCCCTCCGGGGAGGCATCGTCAGTGACCCCCCTGATACGGCAGAAGGGAGGCCCTCCGGGGAGGCATCGTCAGTGACCCCCCTGATACGACACTGGTTCCCTTTTGCCGCATGTGCGGAGAAGACAGGGTTGTGTGAGATGGCTGGGTGATGAGTGGGCGGTTTGGCCTCAGATGTGTCCCAGTGGCACCTACTCCTTTGGCAACACCTCGGTCTGCCTCCCATGCCCTGCCAACACATACGGTGAGATGCTTGTGTGGGACTTACTGCTAGGCGCTGACTGCGGCCATCATGCCCCTTGCCTGGTAACGGGCAGCGGCCAGATGCATTCAGAGCTCGGCCTTATCATTCACCGTGCACGTAGCAGCAGCGGCAGCGAAGGCCGGCGAGTGCGGCGCGAGGCGAGCGTGAGGCTTGCGTGCCTCGTCGCTGTTGCTGGGGCCTAAGGGTCTGGTTCTTGGGACAAAGGGTTCCCCGCGCAAGGCAGGGGCTGTGGGCTGCCGGGTGCATGCAGGCGCAAGTCCCGGAGCCGGAAGCGAGGAAAGTTGTACACCGTGCGGGCAGGGAACCAGCAGTAAGGCAGGGAGCAAGGAGTGCAGTATCGGAGATGTGGATGACAAAGCCTCCTTTTGCACATTTGCACTTCCCAAAAGTGGTGCGCTCCCTGTCCCGCACTCTGGCTGGGGAGGCAGAGGGAGCTAGGCTGGCGGGATCTCCGTGATGCATAAAGCTTGAGGGGGGAGTGCGCTGGGGGGCAGATGCTGGGGCTGCAGATGCGGCCGCGACTGGGGCTGCAGATGCGGCCGCGACTACGCCCGCGACGCACTACTCCCTGCGGCCCCTGGAGGCGCTGCATCCGATGAAGATGTTCGGCCCGGTGCACGACAACGCGTCAGTTGCCGGGGAGGATCCCACCGGTCATCGGTACTGGGTGAATGTGTGCAGCCGCAACCACAGCAACGCTACCTGCGACGATGCCTATGGGAACCCCGTGCAGTCCTATATTTGCCAGGTGCGCCCTGCACTAGCTACCCCCCTCCGCCCTTCTGCCGCTCGGTGCCTCGCGCCTAGGACCAGGGGTGAGGCGCCAGAGCCCTCGTCGCCGGTGCCTCGCGCCTAGGACCAGGGGTGAGGCGCCAGAGCCCTCGTCGCCGGTGCCTCGCGCCTAGGACCAGGGGTGAGGCGCCAGAGCCCTCGTCGCCGGTGGAATGCGGAATGCGGCTGCAGGGCATTCGCCTGGCCGCTGCGGGCCTTCCTGGGGTGGAAGACTATGGCGGAACGGGAGGGGTATGTGAACTGGGAAGAGCGGAGGGGGGTGTGGGTCTTTGCACCGACAGGAGTCCATGCAGCTGAGCAGCCGCACAGATCGCCGCATTGGTACCCCCAAAGCCACGCCCACCCCCGCCTCCGTGTTTTTGTGCCTTGGTCCCGATGCGACTTGGAGTGTCTTGTTGCAGCTACAGGGGGGTAGCCAGCTGCCGCAGCCATGTTGCAGACCTCCTCGCAGGCAAGTGGATTAGTGACCGTTCCGCTGATGAGCCCAACTTTCGCAATACCTTCAGGGCCTCGGCCCCTCCAGGAGGCCGCTTGCCTCTGGAATCTCAGTCAGGCGCCCTCTTGTCACCCTCCAGCTGTCAAAGGCCTGCTCTGGTGCTCGGAGCGGAGTGGTCACCCTCCAGCTGTCAAAGGCCTGCTCTGGTGCTCGGAGCGGAGTGATCACCCTCCAGCTGTCAAAGGCCTGCTCTGGTGCTCGGAGCGGAGTGGTCACCCTCCAGCTGTCAAAGGCCTGCTCTGGTGCTCGGAGCGGAGTGGTCACCCTCCAGCTGTCAAAGGCCTGCTCTGGTGCTCGGAGCGGAGTGGTCACCGCGCGAGCCGGGCTCATCTCGTGTCATGGGGATGTTCACGGCATGTTTGCAGCCCGTCAGCCCGATCCTCATCCTCGTACATATGCACAGCATTGAGTGACACAGAGGTCTGGTAAAACAAAGGCGGCTGACTTTAGCCGCAAGGTGTATCTCAAGTCAATGTAGACCTTGCGCATGGATGGAATTGAGGGACTGCTGAGCATGCCCTGTGTGCTGTCCCTTAAGCGTGTGAACCGTGAGGGGAGCGCGGAGGGGGGGACAGGGGTGGCACTCGGAGACACGGTGTCCATTCAGAGCATCGAAGGCATGGGGCCAGAGCGGGGCTTCCAGATGGTGTACCTCGGCAAGCCGTGTGTGAGCAGCGAGCGGGTAATGGCCGCATCTTGCTGTCCCTCGCACCACCGTTGGATCAGCATGCAACTCGCTGAGCTCGGGGGGAAGTTGAATCAGTCACCGTTGGATCAGCATGCAACTCGCTGAGCTCGGGGGGAAGTTGAAAGTGTGGGGAGCGGGGCCCGGGGCCGGATTGAGGCAGAAAACAATCCTGACGTTCGTCTGCTCGCCGGACTCTGGCATCGGTGAACCTGAGGTGGGACTCGCACCTAGTCCATGACCCGCGCCCTCGGGCGACTGTAACTGCGCCCGTCATCCAGTTGCCAACCCATCGGCTCCCTTCTTCCACCAGCTTCTGCCATTTGTCCGACCGTCCGCCCTCGAGCCTCTGCTGCCTCGGTGCCCTCTCGCATGCCCGTTTCTGCCGTCCAGCTCCGCCCAGCTCCTGGTAGATGCCCCAGGTCCCCTCCTTACATAACACCTGCCTTCTGGCAGTCCTTGGATCACTTGGTCTTTACCCCGACTCGACCCCCTCCCCCCCCACTATCATGGTGCTCAACAAGAGCCATCTTGGACGCCCCGGTGACTCTCCTCCCTGGTCATGAAATCCCCGCCACGTGGCCCCGGGTCTGTCATCTGTCATCTGTCATCTGTCAACACTTCGCTTTGGAGTGTGTGCTCACTGAGAGAGGTAGGCGCAAATGGTCGGCGGGGCGTCCGACGGCGATGCTTTCTGTGCCGCTGGATCAGGCTTGGACGGAAGAGAACAAGGCCGTGGTGTTTGACTCGAACGCCACTTTCCCCTGGATGAGCGAGGAGGGGCGCACTGCGCTTCCGGTGGAGGCCGGGCACTGCGAGTACGACCTCGTGTGGTACTCCCTCTTCGCCTGCCCGCTATGCACCGAGGACAACTTCGAGGCCGTGCAGGTGGGACCTTCTTGCCCCCAGCCTCTTGCAGCAGCGCCTACGTGGCGCTCCGCGGCTCCGACCAGCGCGCTCGCCCTCATGTGACCTCTCATCTGTCCCCTCATCTGACCCCTCATCCACACCCGCATCCACATCCGCAGCCTTTTCCGCGTCCACCTCTCGCATCCCCATCCAATCTCCTACCCTGACCACGCTCGCAACGTCTGAAAAGAGATGATAGGTGCCACACAAATCAGGTCTAGAGCACCATGTGGCCGGGCCCAGCAGCCAAGAAGGGTCTAGTGTGGGAAGTGAGTTGTGGCAGCCGGGGGTCCAGTGGAGGGTGAATGCGGATGTGCAGAGATGGCAGCCAGGGCTCTCTGGAGGGGGGAGGAGATGGAACCCCCCTGAAGGATTGTTGGGGATTAGAGGGTCTGGCTCGATTGTTAGTGATATGGCTACGGGGTCTGATGAGGAGGCCGGCATGCTCCCTGGTGTCACGACAGGTGGAGGGCTGCCAGGACAACAAGCGAGTCATGCATCGCTGGAAGGTGCCCAGTCTGCCCAGCTCACCGTTTGCTTTGTTCGCAAGCCGCAGCCCTCTGCTGGGCGGCGTCTAAATGATGATGCGTGTGGGCTTATCCTTGGACCGACTCCTTTGGCACACCGTAGCCGCAGAAGACCGCTGATGCGTGTGGGCTTATCCTTGGACCGAATCCTTTGGCACACCGTAGCCGCAGAAGACCGCTGATGTGTGTGGGCTTATCCTTGACCGACTTTGGCACACCGTAGCCGCAGAAGACCGCTGATACGTGTGGGCTTATCCTTGGACCGACTCCTTTGGCACACCGTAGCCGCAAGACCGCTGATGCGTGTGGGCTTATCCTTGGACCGAACTTTGGCACACCGTAGCCGCAGAAGACCGCTGATGTGTGTGGGCTTATCCTTGGACCGACTCCTTTGGTACACCGTAGCCACAGAAGACCGGCTGCACTATGTACCCACGCCGGGGATCAAAGGATTCAGCCACAATGTTCGGGACACTTATCCGGATTCTCCGGAGCTCACTAGTGAAGAATGGGACCCCCTAAGCCTTACTGAGCCACCCGAGCCCCTCTGCATCTGATGTGTGTGTGTGTGTGTGTATTTGCTTTTCACATCCACTGGGATGATGATAGGCTGGCTTTTGTTGGCCGATCTCATGCCGTTCAGTGTGTGTATGCTTATCCTTGCGAATCCTTTGGCACCCCGTAGCCACAGGAGACTGCACTATGTACCCACGCCAGGGATCAAAGGATTCAGCACACACTTCGGGACACTCATCTGGATTCTCCGAATCGGTTGTGTGTGTGTGTGGATGCTTATCCATGGACCAACTCCTGTGTGTGTATTTTGTGGGGAATTCCGGGCGTCGTAGCTGGCCGGGAATTCGTCTCGCCATAGGGTTGTGGCATCTCGTTGTTAACAGGGACGGCCACTGGAGTGCTTTGGATGATGGGATGTGGCTGTCCCTGTGGTACCCTTCTGACGGGTACTGCCTCTTTGAGGACGTCGGGGATTCGTCTGCGACTGGCTCTTTTTATGTCCAGTGCCTTGGGGCTTTTTCACCTGCCGGGGGACTGGTGATTGACAGCCACGTTGTGGGGTACTGGCATCTCGCTGTTAACAGGGACGGCCACTGGAGTGCTTTGGATGACGGGATGTGGCTGTCCCTGTGGTACCCTTCTGACGGGTACTGCCTCTTTGAGGACGTCGGGGATTCGTCTGCGACTGGCTCTTTTTATGTCCAGTGCCTTGGGGCTTTTTCACC
>LGRX02016970.1:0-34755 GCA_001247695.2 Cymbomonas tetramitiformis | reverse complement strand
CCAGGTCTGGTTTCGTCTTCGGTGTGAGGCCGATGGTGCCATGGTGTCCCCTCAACGGGCGCGCAGGACTTGAGCCAAGCGTGCGCGTGTTTACCACGGGCATGTCTCTTGACTCGTCGTGCTATGCGCGTCAGGTCTCCAGTCCGTCTTTGGTGTGAGGCCGATGGTGCCATGGTGTCCCCTCAACAGGGTTGTCGACTTGAGCCAAGCGTGCGCGTGTTTACCGCTGGCATGTCTCTTGGCTCGTCGTGCAATGGTGTATGGTCGGGTCAGACACGGTCGGGTTGGTGGGCGTTCGGCTCACGCACGTCATGCGCGGCGCACCCTCTAGTTTACCCGCGCCAGCTCTGCACGCACGGGATACCACCCGGCCTGTGTACGCAGCTCGTGGGAGGGGCGGATGATGTGAGGTCCTGGGAGGTGGAGTCGTTTGTCGTGTGGCCGTTCAGTTGGAGGGGGGTGTAGAGTTGTAGATAAGGTCGGGTTGGTGGGCGTTCGGCTCACGCGCGGCGCACCCTCTAGTTTACCCGCGCCAGCTCTGCACGCACGGGATAACACCCGGCCTGTGTACGCAGCTCGTGGGAGGGGCGGATGATGTGAGGTCCTGGGAGGTGGAGTCGTTTGTCGTGTGGCCGTTCAGTTGGAGGGGGTGTGGAGTTGTAGACAAGGTCGGGTTGGTGGGCGTTCGGCTCACGCACGTCATGCGCAGGCGCACCCTCTAGTTTACCCGCGCCAGCTCTGCACGCACGGGATTACACCCGGCCTGTGTACGCAGCTCGTGAACAGACTATTGGGGATACGTGAACCAGTATGCATGTTTTTAGACGGTGTTTTTCTGTTACTATTCTCGGTTTATAGACGACGGGTGACCTGCCACGTCATCATAACGCGCAGTGTAATGCAGACACGTGGCAGCCACGTAGGTTGCGATATGCGTTTATGCGGTACGGTATGCCTTCATTATGCAGTTTGCTATTGTGGTTCGAGTGATCATCGAGCAATCGACGGAGAGAGATATATTTTTTGGATTGGGTGTGTTCATAAACACAAGCCCCGCGTCAAAAAACGCGGCTATACAACTATCATCACTCGGGTATTGTTGCATGAACGGTGTCTATTCGTTTAATTACAAGTAGAATGTTTGCTAGTGTTAGTAGTGTTACAATATATATAATTATGTCGCAAAAGCCATAAGTCAGCTGGTCGTACAACATATCATAGCGTTACTATTACATTGCAAAGTACGTAAGTTACTACCAGCAGGCAAGAGATCAAGGTTTTGATTTTTCCGGGAGCAAATTTTGATTGTTTCCGGAACAATTAACTTTTGATTTTCCCCGTAACAATGAATTTTGGCTACGGACACGCATATTTAGGGTTTAGTGAGAGTTTATGGGGTTTATCCAGTAGCCAGACACCCTAAAAACCTAACACTAAACCCTACATATGCTTTCCCGTTGCCAAAATTCATTGTTACGGGGAAAATCAAAAGTTAATTGTTCCGGAAACAATCAAAATTTGCTCCCAGAATAATATAGTTCCAAATTAGTTCATTCCACGCCTTTCAAGCGCCGGAAAGTAATAGTCTACTAATCTATCAGCTCCCAATATACTCCGTCTTCGTCGTAGGTTGCGATATGCGTTTATGCGGTACGGTATGCCTTCATTATGCGGTTTGCTATTGTGGTTCGAGTGATCATCGAGCAATCGACGGAGAGAGATGTCTTTTTGGATTGGGTGTGTTCATAAACACAAGCCCCGCGTCAAAAAACGCGGTTATACAACTATCATCACACGGGTATTGTTGCATGAACGGTGTCTATTCGTTTAATTACAAGTAGAATGTTTGCTAGTGTTAGTAGTGTTACAATATATATATATATATATATGTCGCAAAAGCCATAAGTCAGCAACCAATGCTTGGTCGTACAACATATCATAGCGTTACTATTACATTGCAAAGTACGTAAGTTACTACCAGGCAAGAGATCTCGAATTAGTTCATTCCACGCCTTTCAGGCGCCGGAAAGTAATGGTCTACTAATCTATCAGCTCCCACTATACTCCGTCTTCGTCGTCCATTGCTTCCTGGCACATGAATATTTCGTAAGAACAACGCATACACGCGAAATGTTCGGTATGCTCATTTATCGCAACAAGATGCGAACCAGCATTAAACCATATGCGAACGTTTGCAGGAAGGTCACAATAATCGCATTTCATGACGAGTTTGCCTTGAGGCATTCAGGTAGCTTTTGGGCTGAGCGTGGTCAGTTGTTAGTTGTTAGTGTCAAGCTGGGGTGGCACGATGGTGAGCGTAAGCAGCAAATGAAGGCTAAGTAAGAGGTATTGAGCTTTTATACCTGCTCAACTAAGGCAATCGCAACTGATACAGTACTCGTCGAAAGGTGTCGTTTCGTCATTCTGGTACCAACAGACCAATAGGCGTACAACGTCGACTGGAATAACCATTAATCGCGGAGTCATCCACGCTTCACCCCATGCATATTCAGCGCGATCGGGATAGCGTTCCGGCTCTACCAATTCAAAAAACAGATAAAACCGAGTTCGTCGGGTAAAGCGCCACATAGCCATTATCAGATCATGCCTGTGAGACAAGTCCGCGGCATGCCTGGTGGAAACAGACTATACTACTGCCTGGGTTGAGGTTTACTTTGATCGCATTTATTCTTCCAACAAGGAGAGGGTGTAGCCTTCCCCATTCGGACGAGGTGCCTGTTACGCAAATCGATTCCTTGTGGAAAATCGATACCCCCCATTTCCCTTCTGGGTGAGTATGGTGTGTCTCGTTGTATCCCGGGAAGAAATTGTGTCTCATGTTACGGAGTTTTGATTCATTGAGCTTGGTGTCCACCATGACTGCTATGTCATGTTTGTCCACCCACCCCCCTCGCCTTGCCCGGTTGGGATCCGACATGATCTTATAGTGTGCCTGAAGCGAGTTGATGTTGATGGTGCCCACGTTTATACAGTATGGAGCACCCGGTTGTGATGCGGCTCGTGGGAGGCGCTCCCCAGCAGTGTGTGACTCGATGTTCAACTCAAATTTGGTCCTGTAGGCCCGCGCCGTCTTGTCGAGGTCAACCGTAGTAAACCCCGCTAGTTCGCCTGACTCAAAGTTCGACCATGTTAGGGATTTGCCCGACGATTGCCATTTTCCCCACAGGTGGACCATCCTCAATACCCATATTCCGCAATTTACGTCGTCATATTGATGCCGCTTCCTCATAAGGGAAAACTCGAGCTGTGTCCCTCCCATTTCCGTGGCTACCCAACCGGCTACGGTTTCGTATATGGAATGTTCGTTCGTCACTGCCAGCGCGTCGCCATGTTTGGGGTCATAAACATGTATCGAGACCCTTCCCGATGCTATCTTGTCCACCAGTACCAGTCGCCAATGCATATGGTCACATACCGGAATTAAACATTGACCTGTTTCCGCTCCCATGTATGTACGGGCTCGTATAGTTAACTCGTGTCTCAGATCATATAGAGAGCAACATGTATGGGCCCTGCCGTGTAACCTTTGCATGACCCGATTCATCTCTGTGGAGCTCACCCACCCATTCTTGTCACCGACCGGGTCCTCTCCTGTGGCTCCTCCATACATCACTTGATCTTTATGTTCGGGTTGTTCCTCTACTGGGGGCGGTAAGGTCAGAAGAAAGAGTGCCTTAAGTATGCTCATGTTGCTGTATGGGACGCGTGCGGTGTGTAGACCGGCAGTACGGTGTGTAGTCCAAAATCGTTTAGACCTCTTATGTGCCCACTTGACCAGGGACCTCGGGCCCGGTGGGTGCGTGATGACCGGGAGAATAGGGTTGTCCCTTCTATTCCTAGTTCTTTCCTCTTTCCGTCTCCTCCAGGTCGTGGCAATATGCATAATCATAATAAACAGGCCTGATATGCTCACCCTTCCCTTGGTCTTCGGCATTACTTATAATCCGTCGTGCTGGAGTCGGAGTGCGGGCGAGACGAGTTACGCGCGCGGTACATTATATAACCAGTCGTGGAGGCTCGAAGGCACAGTGCAGACGAGACGAGGTACGCGCGCGGCATATAATATAATCAATCGTGTATGACATGAATTATTATGTTTAGTAGAGGGAAAGGAAGGAAGGAAGGAAGGGAAGCGTGCGGGGTTGATGGGGAGAGAGTTTAAGTATGGAGCGTGCGTCGAGCGGGAGAGACGCAATGTGGAGTGTGGCGAATAACGCGAATAACGCGAATCAAATATGGATCGAAAATCGAAAATGCAATAATTATGAGCGTACGTTGCTGCTCCCATAGGTCACGAGTGTTTTCAAAATTACCGGTATATATATAATAGATTATATATATATATAAAGTATATATGGCGCGAATAGCGAAGAATAGCGCGAAGAATAGCGCGAAGAATAGCGCGAAGAATAGCGCGAAGAATAGCGCGAAGAATAGCGTGAAGAATAGCGCGAAGAGCGCGAATAGCGTGTCCGGTTGTGTGCGATATATGTAAGTGAGGCTGTGTGTGATAGGAGTGGAAGGTGGAGTGTAATATACATGTAACACGGAGTGGATTATGTGGACGAGGTTGTGTGTAATAGGTATGTATATCGTGTGGGAGTGTGTGAGTGCATGTGAAGGTATGCACGAAGGTGTGTGGGAATGTTTGCATGTTGAACAAATGCACCATGTTTGTACTAATTGTGCATTGTGCACCGTATGTATATGTAGCGCGGAGAAAAAGTATGCAGGGTTGAGGGGGGGAGGGATTACGTACGGAGGGTGCGACCGCAGGGAGCCCGCGTAGTCCGGAGGGACGAAACCCTGCTGGAGGCGGAGCTCCGGAAATCGCTCTACACATATTTCATACAATACACTGCAGATATTGTATAGATCCTATTGTTGTTTACTCTGCCTGACCTATTACAAAAGTCGTACGGTATCCAGCTATACCTCGTTGCCCCATGCGTCCCAGCCCTTTCTTGGGGATCGGGCAAATAACTCGATCTTCTTCAGCGATCGTGCGAAAAGCTTCTCCATTGCCTTAAAGGCAGCCTTAGGCTTCACGGAGTGCTTTCCCCGTTTCGCAGCGATGAGTTGCGAGAATGTCTTGCTCGCCCGCCACTTTCTGATCGGGGGGCTCCCTCTCACCGCCACCAGAATAAACTCTGCACACGAACGTGTGTAGGAGCCCAACCCTACCGAAACGTTCCCATTCTGTGACCGCTTAATCCATACGCTCAACACTGTGCGGTATTTAAATCCCCACTGCGATATCAAATCGCAAGAGTGTTGCATATATGGGGACCCGTCGTCCAGAGGCACAATATGCAGTTCTTATTTGTGCCAGGGAACAATAGCCCTGCCAAGCCATTCGATTGGCATATTGTATTTATGCGTACTGGGGCAGTGAGATGGCAATGGGCTCGGAAGGGGACTCCCGAGCCATTGACTTCGTACGATGGGGAGCGAAAGCCTGGACTTGATTATAGCTGGCAGCATATTATCGTCCACCCTTCTGGTGCGCTACGCCGCTGGGAGCGTAATAGGGGCGGCGGCTGGTTTCTGGAAGACGCCACTCAGTTGAAGACGCCGGTAGCGCCATTCTCATTACCGATCAGCAGCGTTGGGTACTGGAATCCGACGATTGTGATTGACGATGACGAATATCGTGGAATTCCCTACACGGGGCGTAAGCCTGTACACTCAGCGCCTACGGACAGTGACGATTCGGGTACAGGCGCTGTGTCCTGGAGTAAGGAGAAGTTACCAGATTCTGATGACAATGATGACGCGGGTGTCACTAACAGTAAGGAGAAGCTACCAGGTTCGGATGACAACGATGACGCGGGTGTCGCATATGACATGGACACTGCCAGTCCGAAATGGGAGCCAGCCTCGCCCGAATATGATGACACTGAGGATGACGTCAGCGAGTTCGATGACTTGGTAGCTGACGATGCTGAAGAACAAGCTGAAGCTCGAAGGTTGAAGAGACTGGGACTGCAATTGATCATGGATGAGAAGGGTGAACTTCATTGGGTGCCAAAGGGCACCTCCCCGACCTCACCTGTTCAGCCAGAGGATCAGCCTATCACCGAGCAGAAGTCTGAGGCCATATCTGAGGATGCCCCAGCCTCTGTGGTGGAGACTGTTCATGTACCACCGAAGAAACCAATGGGTGAGAATAAGGCTGGGGTGTCTGAAGAGACGAAGAGGCAACCTAGGAAATATCCGAGATGTTGGACACATGAGTATATAACTCAATTGAAATGCACCATAAGCAGTGACAGTGATGAAGAAGAAGTGCTTGACGTGGCTCCTCGTAGGAAGAAGGCAAAGATCAGCAAGGGACAATGAAATCAACTGTCTTGATTAGGATTGTCCAAATGCAGATTCTCTGATTAGGATTTGTATAGGTGGCAGATGATGATATGCCAGCCGACATGGGACAGATCGATTAGAAATATGAACTGCGCGCCTTGAAAGTATAAGACCTGAATATTGCCCATTTGGAGGCTGTTCTAACTTGAAGTAACTATTTGGAGGAGCTGTTGCTCAACCTGTTAATTTACTGGTCAATCTTTCCTGCCATAAAGATATTGCAATTGCTTGAATTATAGCCTTGATCAACTGGTATCAGAACATTGCAATTTTGTACACTGCAAAATTGCCGACTACGGACCTGTGCCCCAAGATTGAAGCAGATTTACCTCTGACTGACCCTTGAGCTCCGGCTCGGATACAGTCACGTGCTCAAGAAGTCTTCACTTGGAAGTGGTATTGCTCTGCGCCTTTTTGCCCCCTGACTTTCACCCTGCATGCAAACAGGCGATTTTCCAAAACTGTTATGCTGCAAAATGGTCAGAAAGTGGGAAAAGAAGCCGCCAGCAACTCAAATTTACCGGGATTAACAGCCAGATTGACCCGAACGGAGAGTGAAAAGTGGACCAGTGGTCAGATTGAGAAAAGAGGACCTCGGAGACAGTTTTAACGTAGACACAAAAATTCCTGACGTTTCTTGATAGTTTTTTGTCGTTTGGAACCTGGCCCCGACACCTGGGTCCTCATAGATCGCTACATTTTAAATTGGGATGGCCAACCGGCACGACAGAGCAAAATTAGACAAATTTGAGCCCATCAGACTACATAGGAGGAAACGGGAGCCCAGAAGGATAGTTTTCTATTTTTTTATATTCTTTGAAGGAAAAAAATAGTCTCCAACACTGGGACCTGGCCAATTAGTCTGGATTGCTCCGGGATGGCCGCCAAGAAATTAGCCAAACTGCCGATCAACACTCAATTTTTGAAATTTGACCACCAAAAACCGCATTGCACTCTGGAAAGCATATTTCTTTGTTCACCACGACTTCCACTGCTACGATGAAATGTTTTTCTGAGTGTTCTGGGGGAATTTGCCCAAATTGGACAGATTTGACTTCCCCAACGGTCAGATTTACACTTTTCCACTCTTAATTTCAACATGATGCAAAACGCCAACACTGGACGCTCACCTCCAACGTCGCCTACGTCGACTCCCAGGCGTACAAGGGGACGACAGGCCAGTCAGCGCAGCACGAGAGGTGCTGCAGCCACTGGAACCACTGGCAAGGGGGCGAAGGGCACCTACAAGGCGCCCTCTCCGGGTCAGCCGCCGCAGGCTGCGACAGCAGCAGGTGCGCCAAGCTTCCAGATACCCAAGAAGAAGTCGACCCTGTCAGCTGATGCTCCTGAGTTTAACAGCATGACTCCTCTGGCTCTGGATTCTGGAACAGCTTGTGTGACACCTTCCCTGGAGGAGGCTGTAACGGTACCTAAACAGCGCCCTAATCCGCCCCTGCGTCATGCAAGAGCGGCGTCACCACGGGTGCTGACTGTTGACACCCCTGGTGCAGGGCGAAACATGAGGGCGACTCCCCAGCGGTATGTCAACTTGACCTCCCCTTCCCCTGGCATTCTGCGACTGCCCGGAAGCCGCGACCTGAGCCCTCCAGCTCCGCGCCAGCGAAGCCCGCCTCGGACTCGAGACCGGACCCCGCCACCGCCGCGCTGCAGGAGCCCACCGCGGACGCGCGACATGAGTCCTCCAGCTCCAAGACCGCGAAGCCCTTTGACATCCTACAGGACTCCACACACTTGGTCTGGAGCTACGGTGATGACCTCCCCGCACGGCCAGCTGCCCACGCCATTCAGCGAGAACGCGCTTCAGGCTGAGTCCGCGGGAGCAGCCTCTGTGGGACAACCTCTACCGGCTGGCCGACCACCTCGCGACCCGATCGCCGTGCGCGAAATGACCGAGGTCAAAATTGCAGCATGTGAGCAGGACATGCAGAATGAGGCGAATGAGCAGAAACCAGGACTTCGCCAATTTCCCTCCCGCTCCGATGTGGCCAACTGGCGAAAGCGCCAGCAGCAGGGTGAGAATCTCGCCTGGACTCCGCGCCCTAACCAAGGGGGTGTGGGGGCAGCGGGGAGGTCAGAAGACACGCACCAAAGCATTGCTGGCGAACCCATGGCACACTCAATGCATCCAACTCCCTCCTCAACAAGCAACGGGGAGGTGGGGGCAGCGGGGAGGACAGGTGGCTCCGGCTTGACAGGTGGCCCACGCCACATAAGCATAGCATGTTCTGGGCATTCGCTGACATCGCCGCTTACGGAGAAGGTGAACGGTGACTCTCTGACCTCACCGATTACCGATACCGTTACGGAACCTAAGGTGATCGGTGACTCTATGGCAAGGTTATCGGTGACTTTCGAGTCCGAGATAGACAGCGAGGCAACTTCACTGACGCCTTCACTGACTCAGGCGACTACGGAGGCAGCTACGGTTACGGATATGCTCGAGTCCCTGTTGAACCGCGAGTCCAGACCTTTGACTACCTCGCTGACCTCAACAACTACGGATATGCCCGAGTCCCTGTTGAAACGCGAGTCCAGACCTTTGACTACCTCGCTGACCTCAACAACTACGGAGCAGCCAGTCAGTACAGTCAGCTCAGTCAGTTACGCCGACCTCGCACTCGGGCGTGGCGTTGGACTCGCAGCCTACCAGCCGCCTCCTCTTCCAGTCATCGAACCCCCTGCTCAAGCAGATGTCCTCAGCAGAATTCCAGTCAGAAACTTACCTCTGAACCAAGACTCAGTGAACCAGCTTTCTCGCCGGGAGAGGCGCCATCAGCGATGGGAACATAACCAGCAGCGCCTGGCAGAACAGCGCAGAGCACTCTTCTCTGACCCCGCCTCAGCCAGAACGCCCTCAGATGCCTCTGTCCCCGCACTGAACCATCAGCATCAATCCCTAATGCAGAATCAGATGATGTTAGAGGTATCAGAGTACATGCAAAATCTGCATCAGCAAGTGCTCCAACACTATCCGCATCTGACTTCGGTTCTACCAGCAGTGGGCGCTCCACCTATGACGCCCTACCAGCACACCTTAGGATGGGCGAGCGGTTTACCAGGTGCACCGGCGCCAGCAGCTGGATCAGGTCCCTGGCTGGTACCAGCACCGGCTCAACCGGTTCCTGTACCGGCTCAACCGGCTCCAGCACCGGCTCAACCGGCTCCGGCACCGGCTCATCCGGCGCCGGCACCATTTCAGCCAGATCCACCGGCTACCGGCTCATCGCCTTCTGACTCCGCTGAGCCTGATCATCCGTCACCAGGAAACTCGCCCCCGCCTTCAGACAATGGTGACCCACGACACAGGCGTCTAGATGTGTTACTATGGACTTTAGAAGGAGCCTCCTTCTGGTTGAGAAATCACCTGTCCTCTTCCTCCGCTGTGACTGTTAGCCACGGCACTGAGGCACAATATTCTTACCGACTGCCAACCATGCCTGGAAGCGCCAGTCACTTCATAACCGACACAAATCGGATTTGGATGACTATGCGGCACATCGGAGTGGACATCCAAGACCTGGCGCAGCATGGGTCAGTGCATACTCCTGTGCGCCTGACTGAGATTGAGGACAGTGACGCTTTCACTCTGGAAGTGGAGAAAACGCAAGTGGATGAAGCGCGGCGTTGCGCGGAAAGCCGTACTGGAACTCAGCAGAGACGCCTGCCATTGTACTCATGGGTGACCATCGCGGAAAATGCCTTAGAGTCCGAGTTGACAGAATTTGACCCCCTGGGACTCCAAATTTGGGCAGCATTTTCATCCTCCGAGGCGTACTTGTTTCGAGGAATGGCGGCTGGCAACCAACCAACTCCCGCCACAGTACCGGCGAGACTGGGCGTCAACCGGTTTCCCTCTGGTGTTCCCAGCGCAGCAGAATACAGATCGCCTGGAAATTCCTTGCCAGCGGCCCCGGGACTCCTGCCAGTGGACCAGCGCCTTTCTCAATTCCCAGGGCACCACGATCTTATGGGAGCGGCTTCCCCAAGTGATGTCTACCGAGAATCCAAGACAGTGGCTGATGTGCTCAAGCTGATCAGAGACATTCCTATGTACCCCTCCTCCGCTGAACTAATCACCACTGACGCTGATATTGCCGCGCTTCCACCTTTTTCTGAAGCGCTGGTCAATTTTCTGTCAATGGGCGTAGTCACTTTCGCCCTGGGTCGCATGAGTGCTTATCGCCTAGACCTGACCATGATCACCATGCCGGAGATCTTGAAGGAAGTGGCGCAACGCAAACTACAGCCGCGATCCCTGACTTTTCTCAAGCAAGGTGGTATGTTGAACTCGGAGGCCTGGAACCGGCGTTACGCCACTTTGGCGCCTTTCCTGGCCGACGTAGCCAGGAGCGTACTGGATGACATCGCGCTGGTAGGACTAGCGGGGACCGTGATGCGCATGGCGCAGCGACGAGAAGAGACGGCGCGTTTGTTCGCCACTCGTCTGGTATCCTGGCACGAGGTAGTGCAGTTATTGGCAGACGCCATGCCCAACTGCCACGCCATCAGCCAGCAGCAGCTATTATATCAGTTCTGGTCTGGACTGCGACTAAAGCAAGCTGTGATGGATCGCCTTATTGAGGATCGGTTGGATCTGCAAAGTCCAGCGGATTGGGAGGGCAATCATCCCGGATCCACTGCGCTGCAGCATATCATCACTGTGGCCACCAAATTGGAGCGCAGTGAAGCCCTGACCGCAGCGCGAACCTCTCCCGCCTCTGCACCTGCGAACCGAAGTCCTGCCTGGAGGAATGGTCGCTCGTCCTCCAGACTTAACGCCGTGCAGGACGCTGGGGAGGAAGACGCTACTGACCTCGACCCCGCAGACCTCAGGGTGCAGCACGCCGTGCCGCCCAGCCCGGCGGGATTGACCAGGCCGCCACGCCGATGCTACGTCTGCAACTCTGACTCCCATTTATGGGCTAACTGTCCCGACGAGGCCAAGAAACGAGCCTGGATTGCTGACGCCCCAGCTCGTTTGGCACGCCGCCGCGCTGCGAATGAATCTCATATCGCAGCGCTGGAGACAGAATGGGAGGATTTGGAAGATGAAGCGGAAGCGCTGGAGTATTTTCAGAACGAGGAATCGGCCGCAGCGTCCTCCTCGGGTCAGCAATCTGCGGAGGAGGAGGACTGAGTGTCCTCCCGCCGGCGGGACGCCGGCGACAGGGCGGTATGGGTAACCGCCCCTGGGCAAGGAGTACAGCCTTCGCCCACAACCGAGGGAATATCCAGAAAGATCCTCCGCCACCCCCCAACCCTCTGGCCGCTCGAGGGTACGGATTCACCTGGTCTGCCGATCAGAGGCGACAACGCCATCTCGACAGAACCAGAACCCTACGGGATGAACCCTCGTTGACCAGTACCGCTGTTTACACAGCGAACCTTTCCACTGAGCAGGGCCGGCGAGAACATCACTTAGTGTCCCGGCGCCATCAGCGGTCGCCACGAAGGTCACCCACTTCGTCGCCTGAGCGCTCCAAGCCTCCCGTTATGTTCAGTGTAGATCGCTCCCTTGGAACTGGTGATCGCTGTCCAGCTCCACGACGCGAGCGTGGCGAAACGCCCCGCGTTGATCCCACAGGCCTTGGGGATGACCCTAACCCTAACCCTAACCTAACCCTAACCCTAACCCTAACCCTAACCCTGAGACATCAGTACTGGCAGCACTGGATGAGGATGATGGTCAGGAAGAGGAGACCCAGTGGACCTTCAACCCACTCAACACCCCCTGGCGGAAAACTCCTCGACCGCGGGTACCGAGAAAAGCTCCGGTGGAGCGTATGCGAGCCTTGAGGCAGCGGATTCAGGATGTAACGCTACCCGCGGTTTCACACCCTCTGGACGACAGTGGGGAGGAAGGGGGTGGAACTTAAAAAACTGGTCCAGCTTCAGAACCCCCACCTTTTAAACTTCAACCTGAGGTGTTTCCTTCGACGCCTCGACCAGCAGCGTGTCCAGCCTTGGCAGAGAGGGCGTCAACCTCAAGCGCAGAGCGCACTACGAGCGCAGCGCGCAAGCGCACTGGAAAACCTCGCAGCAGAACCCCGAAGACTGTACGAGAGCGAATGCAGCATGAGGCAGAGGTTACGAGGTTGGGAGAGGAAGCACCGGGACTTCGAGCAGAGTCACTGGCAGATCGCACGCGAGCTTGGAGAGAGATGACGCACCCGGAGCACATGGCCGCGGCGGCACTGGTAAAGGAGAATGAGAAATGGAGAGATGCATGGGTGCCAGAAGGGTGGCGCAGATACCGCCGCCGCTGGTACAGATGGCATGGGAAGGTCACCCCGGACCTGACAATAACCGAAGGAGCAGTTCAGCTATCCCTGGAGACCGAGTGCGGTACTATTCCAGGTTCTGGTGGAGATGTGGGAATTCCAGACGCCTGGTGCAGCCTATACCGGGTGCACCAATGGAACCAGCGAGAAAGGGAAGCTGCGGAGGAGGCCGCTCACCTGGCCCTACCATCGACAGCTAATGGCGATCAACCCTACCTGGACTCAGCGGAACCATCAGATGCGAATCCAGAAGCAACTCTGGATTTGACCCTATCTCCATCTAGTTCTCAGCCCGCGACTTCTGGGGACATTTCAGACCTCGAGGACTCCCAGCGGTCGCTCAACTTCACGCAGCAGTTGATGGAGCGACAGTTGGCAGCCGCCAGATCAGAGAACATACAACCAAAGTGTGCTGACAACGGTGACAGAAGGAGTGGAGCCGACTCCCCTGAAAACCATCCAGGAGGAAACCCACCTGGAACTGCTACTGGCCATTCAGAAACAGCAACGCCACCGTCTGCGGCCGATCCTGGAAGGTAATGAAGCAGTGGCAGCACCAGCGAACGTCACCAACGCCCAGGCGGCACCGCGGGAAGAAGAACCCCCCTCTTTCACTCAAAAGTCCGAACCAGAAGATAGCTCTGGGGAGGAAGAGGAGGAGGAGATTTCCATCCAACCTCTTCGCTCTTACCCCCTAGAAAGCCGCACGCAGAGCCGCGCCAGACGACGCGCTCAAGGACAGGAGCGACGCGCTAAGGAGCGGCAGCTACAAGCAGATCGCGACCTGGAAGGTGGATGGTACTTTGGTCCGGATCTTCGTTCTCAGCCTGCACCACCGCGCACAAGACCTATCCGGTCTAAGCAGCGCGTACCTTTGCATCACCCAGTGCGAGCAGCCATCTGTGCACATCTGCGACGCGATGGTCAAGTAATGTGGAACCAGGACAGTCAGTTGACTGCGATCCGGGACAAAGAGGGAACGCTGCTACTGGTGTTCTGGGCCTTGCTAAAGGGACAGCGAGTGCGCGTACTGGTGGATTCTGGTGCCTCGGATGAATACATCTCCAGTGAGTGCGTCAAGAGATTGAACCTCACAGTTCGCGCTAATGGGATGCCGCTGAACGTTACCCTCGCGGATGGGTCAGTGCAGACCTCTGCGCAAGTCGCTTACGGCAAGCTGACCGCCGAGACTTCAGAGGGGACTTACTCCGAGGTCATCAAGATGCGAGTACTTCCTCTGGGCATCAAGGTGGACATTGTACTCGGAGGAAGGTGGTTGAGACACCTCTCGCCGGTCACGCTGGACTATGATGGGTGGGGATCAGTCAAGTTTCGCCATCATGGCAAATCCGTGCGGATACTGGGATGTTCACCGGGGCGTAGCTCCACACGCAAAGGCGAGAGAACCGCGATGGCTCTGGAACCGATGGTAATGTTATCAGCGGCCCAAGCGACCAAGGAGATCAAAGCCTATCGGCGCAGATATGCGGGAATGGACAGTGCCGCGACACCCCACGACATCTTAGTGGCCTATGCGACACCTTTGGTAGGGACTTCGATGTTATCAGCGGTGGCCACTAGCGAGAATTTGGAGGACCCTTCGATCTCCCCCGAATGGAGAAAGAAGTTTCAAAAGCTGATCGAGTCCTTTTCACCTCGAGTAATTCGCGAAGCACTGCCCAACTTTGACGCCCTGCGAAAAGATGAAGTGGCCCATGTGAGACTGCAAGAGGGATGGAATGGCATCGCGCCCGCTAAGAGACCCTATAAGATGTCCATGGTGGAGCTGACTCAACTGCGAGAACGCCTGGATGAACTCCTGAGCAAGGGCTACATCAGGCCTTCCTCAAGTCCGTTCGCTGCACCAGTGCTGATGGTTCCCAAGCCTGGGAAACCTGAAGTACTCAGAATGGTCTGCGACTTCCGAGCCATCAACAGCCTGACCGTCAAGGACAAATATCCACTTCCCGACATTCAGCAGTTGTTCGACTCTATGCATGGGGCCAAGTACTTCTCCTCCTTCGATGCAGTCGACGGGTTCTGGCAGATGGCTATGGCGTCTGAGGATGTGGAAAAGACTGCGTTCACTTCTCCCTATGGCTCGTATGAGTGGTTGGTGATGCCCATGGGGTTGACCAACAGTCCTTCCTGCTATCAGAGACGCATGCAGCGCGCTCTGGGACATCTTCCTTTTGTAAGAATATTCCTGGACGATTGTATCCTCTTCAGCAACACCTTGGAGGAGCATCTTTCCCATCTCCAGCAATTTCTCGAAGTCTGTGAGAACCAGGGTATCTACCTCAAGGAGTCTAAGTGTCAACTATTGCAGACCCAGATACGCTTTCTGGGACACGTTATCTCACGGGAAGGAAGTCAACCTCAACATGACAAGCTGGCCGCCATCAGGGACTGGCCCGCTCTGGAAAACGCCACGCATGTGCGCCAATTTTTGGGGTTGGCTGGGTACTACCGGCGGTACATGCTGGGCTTCTCCGAAGTAGCACAACCTTTGACTCAGCTCACCAAAGGGGATGTCGCTTGGCTATGGGGACCCATGCAGCGTTGGGCCTTCGAGGAGATTAAGAAGGCGCTATGTTCTTCACCCACTCTGGCGCTACCCGATATGAAAGCGGCGGCCGAAGGACGGCATCCTTTCGTGGTACAAACTGACGCCAGTGGAGTGGCGCTGGGGGGAGTACTGATGCAAGACGTAGGAAATGGATTGCAACCTATCGCCTTTGAGAGCAGACAGTTTAATGGAGCCGAGCAGAACTACCATGCTGGCGAAAGAGAACTCTGCGCTCTCCATCACTGCACTACGCAAACTTGGCGACACTACCTCATCTGGACCGAGTTCCAATTGCAGGGTGACCATAAGCCCCTAGTCTGGTTAATGGCACCCGGACAACCTCTCAGCCGACGCCAAGCCCGATGGTACATGGATCTAGTGGAGGTAGGGGTACCCGAGATGGAGTACATCCCTGGGGCGCTACTCTGGGTTCCAGACGCTCTGTCCAGGCGACCCGACTACAAGGAAATTTCCGCGAGAGAAGGACTGGTAGAAGCTGGCTTTGTGCACCCGGTTACTGGGAAACCACAGCGACCTCCCTCGGCCGCAGACACTGCCAGCAAGTTCCGACCTGCAGCTGGTAAAGAGTTTCGCCAAGGACGCGCGCCCCTGGGAGTGGTAGATCCCAACAAGTTGAAGGAGCGCAAGTCCAACAGCGCCAAGACCAAAGATCCTGAACCAGTCCTCGCGTACAGTGGGACTCTCACCTGGATGGACTCCCCTCAACTCTGGATGGACGCCCTACATACTCTGCAGCTGGCCGAAACCGGGTACGAGGAAGCAACCCTGGCAGTTCAGACGCGCTCTGGCAAACTGACAGCATCCTCGCCTCCTTCTCCCAGGAAGACCCCTGCTGATTACTCAGCTACGCCGAAGTGCAGCGAGGCCTCAACCAGACTCCTGGAGCCCAGCGACCGACAGGACTGGAAGTTCCGTGCGGACATGTTCGACTTCTTGAGTCAAGAATATGGACCTTTCGAGGTGGACGCCTGTTGCGACTTGGGAGGAAAGAATCGTCAGGTCAACCGCTACTGGACGGACTGCTTGAAGGAAAACTGGCGAGGGTTGAACGTCTGGTGCAATCCTCCCTTCTCCTCCAACCATTTGACCATCGAGGCCGTACTGAGGAGATATGTGGAAGAATGGCGTCTGGACCCTGAGAATACTTCAGCTCTCTTTGTCCTTCCTGACTTTCAGTCTCGCATGCCACAGTGGCGGCAGTTGTTCAGATCTGCGGGAATGAGAGTGGAGTACATTATTCCTACCCATGACGCTCAAGGAGAACCTGTGCAGATGTTCGCTGCCCCGGATGGAGCCCTTCTGGATCTTCCTTGGCCCCTGCTAGTGGTGTACGCCCCGCCAGCTCGACAGCGTGTCAAGCGGGAAAGGAAGACGAGTTCCCCCCCTCCTATCGTGCGTACTGGAGAAGCGGCCAGCGTTCGAGACCTGCATCAGCAGATATCAGGAGGCCAGTTTCTCAAAGCGCTGCAAGCGGAATATGGGCGACCTGGCCCCCTTCAGACTTTAAGGAAGGAAATCCAAGAAGCTCCGCATCAACGCACTCGTGACTTCTGCGTAGTGGGAGATGTGTTGTGGAGGGTGAGCGCTGGACGCTATCAGTTGGTACTGGGAGAAGATTCACCACTCCGTGAGGTAGTGCTGCAAGAGGCGCATGCATCTGTTTCAGCTGGACACGCGGGCAGGGACAAAACTCTGGAACGAGTACTGCGACGCTTCTGGTGGAAAGGGGCAGCAGAAGATGTGGGACGCTGGGTTTCATCTTGCACTATCTGTCAAGCGGTGCGACCGAGAAATTCCTACCCGGATGGATTGCTGAACCCACACACTATTCCTACGCGACTATGGCAAGTGGTCAGTGTGGACTTTGTCACTGGACTGCCAGTCACGGCGCGGAATCACGATGCCTTTGCTACTTTCACGTGTAAGCTCAGCAAAATGGTTCACATCATCCCGTTGAACTTCCAGGACAGCTCCGCTGAGGTTATCGCTCGAATCTACTTCGACCACATCTGGAAACTACATGGCACCCCTATGAAGATTGTCTCTGGCCGCGACCCTCGTTTTCAGGATGCTATGTGGAAGGAATTAATGAGACTTATGGGAACCAAAGTGGCCTCCACCACGCCTTACAACCCTCGTTCGGACGGACAAGCTGAACATACCAACCGCGTGGTAGAAGACATGCTAAGGTCCTTCGTAGGCAGCAATCCAGAGGACTGGGATTTGTGGTGTGCTAACGTAGAGTTCGCCATAAACGATACGCGGAGCGATGTAACCGGCTTTACCCCGTTTGAGTTGGTCTTGGGGCACTCGCCTATGTCGCAACTGGACTTGTTCCTGCAAGCGGCTGCTGGACAACACTCCAGGCGTAAGGGTGGAGAAGGTACTGCCCACGAGATGGCTAGTAAATTCGCGGCTCAACTAGAGGACGCCCGCACTAAGCTAGAGCTGGCACAGCAACGCCAGCGACATCAGTTTGACCAGCGTCACACCGCCAAATCCTTTCAGTTGGGAGACTTGGTCTGGGTGGATGCCAAGCATCTCACGGAAAATATCACGAACCGCGAATCCTTCAGGAAGCTGGGACCTCGCTGGCACGGGCCCTTACCCATCACCGAGAGGTTCTTCAGTGACCAGCAGCGAGAGCTACCCGAAATTGACAGAGGTGCCCCGGTGGCTTATCGGCTCAAGTTACCCCCTAAATGGCGTATCCACGATGTTTTTGCGCAGCATCGCCTCAAGGAATACCGCACCGCGGATGAAGCTTTTGCGCTGCGTCGGCAAATACCTACTCCTGCCAAGGTTCTCGTGGATGGACAATCCCAGACCCATGTGTCTAAGATTCTGGCTCAAAGAGTGAAACCTATGAAAGGAGGCAAGGAAGTAGAAGAATTTCTGGTTCGCTGGACTGGGTACTCTAATGCTCATGACTCCTGGAAGACCCGTGAGTCGTTGAACTACGGGGGTGAACTCGAACAGCTCACGGAGTTTGAACAACTGAGACTATCACGAGAAGGACAAGCCCGTGAAAAAGCCTTACAGGAGGTCAGAATGCAGCGGAAGCAAAGGCGGGAACGCGCCAGAGCTCTAACTTTCCTGGATACTTCTGATGAAGGGAAACTCACTTCTCTGGACAACTGCCTACCTTGGGAACAATACTGTCGCTCCTCTGACGCCTTTGTGACGCATCTAGCTCTTTTGGACTCTGTGGTCTCGACACGCGAGTTGCGACTACTAGTACTTTTCAGTGGTACAGGAAGTGTGGAGAGAAGTTTCCTGTCATGTTATCCGAAGAGCACTGTGGTCACCGTCGATCATGATCCTCGCTGGCAACCTACCTACGCTGAGAAGGTTCAGGACTGGGACTTCAAGCGTTACGCGCCTGGTTACTTTGACGTCATCTGGGCTAGTCCACCGTGCACCGAATACAGTCAGGCTAAGACCACTGGGGTGCGACAACTGCGACAGGCTGATGCCTGTGTACGCCGAACGCTCCAAATTTTTGACTTTCTCAAACCCAAGCATTGGTTTATGAAAAATCCGATGGGCAGGTTTCCCTTTGCGCTGCGATTTCGACCCGTAGTTCGCCGGTTACCTACCCCGTTGCATTGCTCTTACTGTATGTATGGCACTGGCTACCGCAAGCCTACTTGCATCTGGACGCAGTCGCCTCCTCCAGTGGACCTACGGTACTGTACGATGGATACTCCTTGTCTTCACCAACAGACTCTGGGATCACATCCGGAAACTGCTCAACTGGGACCTCATCCAGGGCAACAAGGAGCGGGAGTCTCCACTGCTGTATACCCTCTGCCCGCTGGATTGCTTCGTCAACTCTTCGAGCACCTGTTCGATCAGAAAAGCATATCACGCATCCATACGCATGGCTGATCTGTGTCTGGATCTTAGCTGCTGTACAAATGACTGGAAGCGCCTTTTTTGTGTCGCGAGGTGTATTTTTTTTGTCGTGTCGCAAACAGATCCGATTATACTCAACATTATACACCGACGGTTCGCAGCTTTTTCAAAAAAAAGCTGCAAGGCCCTGCGTTTCCCTTATAGGAGCGAAACAGGTTTTCCTGGAAAAAGTGACATCGACGCACACGATACTACCAGAACTGTCCACCTTTGGGGCCCTTTTTTACGGAAACAGTGTGATTTCCCTGTCAGATCGGGAGTAACCGCCCATATATAATTATATTGCAGTCCACACCGGTCACCTTAAGATGGCAAGCAGGAGAGTTATACAAATCGGTGGAGCATTGCCGCCAATCAGAGACGCATAGAATATTCCTGGGCGTAGTATCGAATTATGGATATTCATGCAGAAGTTATCAGCGCGACAGATTTCAGATGGCGTATAAAAGAGATTTCCGACTGATCGCCAATCAGAGGAGCCATGAGATTAGATAAACTCCATGAATATGGGTCACACGCGAAATACCATAAGCTGACTGTGCACGTACAAGGAGCACGTTTTTTTGTATAATTATAGAAGGCGCACGTGCTACAGATTTCAGGGTGTTTTACATGAGATGTTTTGGACTGATCGCCCATAACCGCCAATAAGAAGTGCGAGCGCCTGAGATAGGCACCATGAATATGGGACGACAAGGGAAAGGGATCACACGACAAAAACGAGATGGTTTGCAGACGATGGATAAGCCAATCAGCGACGCGATCAGTTTCGATTTATATATTGGTAAATTAAAAAACTGCACCACAAAAAGCCCTTAAGTGTGGCTCCCTCGCGACAAATGCGATGCGACAGGTTCCAGACTTTCGCAACATGCTGACATGGCATGGGTTTGCGACACGACAAAAAAAATTCACCTGGCAGACATGCTGACATGGCATGGGTTTGCGACGAACATTACAGTGTCACAGTTGACCCGAAACACTGTCATCAACTTTCATTCTGAATTTTCATCCGCTATCTTCATCCAGACATGGACCCACGCGGGCCGCGGCTGGCTGATTTCATATATCAAATATTCACTCACACGTTAATTCTATAAGCTTTCATTTTGCGGCGCACCTGACACCGTTGCCTGCTGTGTCCCGCATTTTTGTTCTGCTGCATGTATCGCGCATACTAACTATTTCCCGGTTAAATCCCATCATCCTTGCTGAGTAGCGTTTCCTTGTTTTAGAAGTCACGTTCGTTGTTGCGCTATGTCCGATGCCGCCAGCAACATTCGGTTGCTGGCGCCCCTTGATTGTCTTCGTAGAGGGCATTCTTGTAGCGAGGCTGACTGACGGGCTGTACTGCTGCCCGACGGATTTGTTGTTGTTACAAGCCCTCACTGACTGATATTCTTCAGGAATTTGCTATTTGTTTTCAAGCGCCTGTTTTGTGTTCGTTCCGCGTGTTTCTCATATGGTGTTTTTTTTCGAGGGCGATATCTGCACAGATTGTGCAGCGTGGGTTCGAGTCCCACCACCCTCACTGACTTTGCTCTCTGTAATTTTGCAGGATATCCGGTCACTTTTTCCTGTTTCGCCGCATTCCTGAATGCCTGTTTCGCATTCCTGAATGCCTGTTTCGCGTGTGTGCTGTTTCTCGTTGCGTCTGCGGTTGGTTTGTCGTTCATCTTATTTCTGACATGTTTGCGTTTACCGTGTGCAGGTATTTCAACTATTTCATGCTCGTTGGCGATACGCATGTTGCTGTGTGTAATTTGTGAAGAGTGTAGTTTGAGCTATTTTGCTTATTGTCTTCGAATGTTTGTATGCCTGCGTGTTTTCATGATGTTTGCAACATCTTATCACTTCGTTCTGACGTTTTAGCGTTCGCTGTGTGCAGGTATTTCAGTTTTACTTTTATCGCTGGCGAAATGCATGTTGCGGTGCCCAGCAACCTGCTTATCTTTTAGATTTTAGAAGTCAATCGTCTACAGGATTTGTTTTGTTCATACCTGACTTCACATTCGAAATAGTATGCACTGCACATTTATTGTAAAGATGTATAAGCATAGTTATGTAATGAATATAGACTAGACAATCGAGCATGCTTTGCTAACGTGAGCACATTCTCCTACCAATTGTTAGTTAGCTTGCATATGTTTTTTCCGTAAACTGTAATATTATGTTTATAGTCCATAATCTTCTGTATAATTTCCGTAAATATTCTGTCCGTAAATATCAGTCTCCTTTTTGTCGCTGCGACAATAATGAGCCCCCTACTCACGGTTTGTCGCACTGCGACAATAATGAGTCCCGTACTCACTTTTGTCGCTCCAGAATATAATTGTTGTGTCGCATGGTGCGACAAAAATAATAGATCATGCGACAAAAATGAAGTGCTACCCAAATGACTCTGAGTTATCATCTCTTTGTACTAACAAGCTAAGAGGGGAGGAGTTGTGCCAGGGAACAATAGCCCTGCCAAGCCATTCGATTGGCATATTGTATTTATGCGTACTGGGGCAGTGAGATGGCAATGGGCTCGGAAGGGGACTCCCGAACCATTGACTTCGTACTATGGGGAGCGAAAGCCTGGACTTGATTATAGCTGGCAGCATATTATCGTCCACCCTTCTGGTGCGCTACGCCGCTGGGAGCGTAATAGGGGCGGCGGCTGGGTTCTGGAAGACGCCACTCAGTTGAAGGCGCCGGTAGCGCCATTCTCATTACCGATCAGCAGCGTTGGGTACTGGAATCCGACGATTGTGATTGACGATGACGAATATCGTGGAATTCCCTACACGGGGCGTAAGCCTGTACACTCGTTTCCGCGCGGAAAGTCATCAGCGCAGCATTACAATTTTCGTGATTGCACCAAATTGCTTTTTGTACGGCTTCATACATGTTGATGCGCGATATACTAATTTGCAGTTGGCAGCATGCGCGATGGTCACTAATTTGCAGTTGGCAGCATGCGCGATGGTCGCATATTTTTGCAGAAGTGGATCGCAGCTTACAGCATGCATGCCAATTACATACGCGCGCTTGTATGAATAACGCTCGAAAATTGTTCAGAATGATATATGGCATAGTGGTCATCGACGGAATTTTGATCCGTATACATGTCAGCGCTCGTATAATGCGCTGATGAATGGCTACGACAATATATGCTTTTCATCAGCAGCGCGCCCTTTTGCATGAGTTATTTGCAGCGTGCTATGAAAGATTTCAATTTGCGATGATAATGATGTCGAGATGTTGCTAAGATCAACTGCACAAATATCCTTAATCATCAGCATTCATGCTCATCAGAAATATAATAATGTGTGCACAATATGGAGTGTGGATCAACACACACATGCACACATGCACACACATCACTTGCAGCAATCACCAACATGCAGTACATGCATTATTATACCATGTAACGACGAGCGCTCGAAATTGGAAGACGCCACTCCTTCCAATTTTTTATTTTTTTTGTTTTTGGTTTGAAATGCTTCCAAAATGATCATGAGTGACCGGAATGTCGTTGGTTCATCGCCGGGTGCCCCGTACGGCCGTGTGTCGCTTGAATTGGATAGGGTTTCTTTACGTATGTACCCGACTAACCCGTGATAGTGCGAAACATGTAGCAAGTTCGGAGTGGTTTGAGTTATAGTTTGTTATATGCTTATGAAATGCTTCCAAAATGATCATGAGTGACCGGAATGTCGTTGGTTCATCGCCGGGTGCCCCGTACGGCCGTGTGTCGCGTGAATTGGATAGGGTTTCCTTACGTATGTACCCGACTAACCCGTGATAGTGCGAAACAGATAGCAAGTTCGGAGTGGTTTGAGTTATAGTTTGTTATATGCTTATGAAATGCTTCCAAAATGATCAGAGTGACCGGAATGTCGTTGGTTCATCGCCGGGTGCCCCGTACGGCCGTGTGTCGCTTGAATTGGATAGGGTTTCCTTACGTATGTACCCGACTAACCCGTGATCGTGCGAAACAGATAGCAAGTTCGGAGTGGTTTGAGTTATAGTTTGTTATATGCTTATGAAATGCTTCCAAAATGATCATGAGTGACCGGAATGTCGTTGGTTCATCGCCGGGTGCCCTGTACGGCCGTGTGTCGCTTGAATTGGATAGGGTTTCCTTACGTATGTACCCGACTAACCCGTGATCGTGCGAAACAGATAGCAAGTTCGGAGTGGTTTGAGTTATAGTTTGTTATATGCTTATGAAATGCTTCCAAAATGATCATGAGTGACCGGAATGTCGTTGGTTCATCGCCGGGTGCCCCGTACGGCCGTGTGTCGCTTGAATTGGATAGGGTTTCCTTACGTATGTACACGACTAACCCGTGATCGTGCGAAACAGATAGCAAGTTCGGAGTGGTTTGAGTTATAGTTTGTTATATGCTTATGAAATGATACTAAACATGATCATGAGCTGTGCATGCATGGGAAACAAGGGTCTTACACAGATTGTGGGATTGGGGGATTGGGGAATTGGGGGATTGAAAAAATCACAGGGTGAAAAACCAGAATTCAAGTTTCTAAGAAGTTGGAATTTTAATTTTTACCCTGTGAAACTATGGATAAAAAAAATTTGAAACCTCAGTAAACGGTATTTGTGGCAAAAATATCAACAAAATTTTGGTTCCCGTTCCCCAAAGATTCATTTGAAATTGTGAATTTTAGAGCTGTAATTTTAGAAAATTTTGAGATTCCATATTTCTTCCCTACCAATAAAACTATACCGTCAGCCGACTGTTTTCCTAAAACATTATTCTAATTAATAACTTCAAGTTTACTGGTAGTCTTTCGACTGTTTTCATAAATATTGAAAACCATGCGGGACACATTTCTAACAATTTGGTGTGACCACACTTGAACACGCACAACACTTTACCGCTGCCACCGGTTTGACATTTTTCAGGTGTACTTTTACGTACCAATACTTTCACGGGCGCAACACTTTCACGGACGGACACGCGCAACACTTTACCACAGCCGTGCACTTTTGCATTATTATTGTAAACTTATGCAGACTAATAACTTCACGTTTCCTAGTAGACTCTTTGCCGGTTTGATTATTTCATAAAACCATGCGGGACACACTAGACATTTTTTTGGTGACCACACTTGAACACGCACAACACTTTACCGCTGCCACCGGTTTGACATTTCCCAGGTGTACTTTTACGTACCAATACTTTCACGGACGGACACGCGCAACACTTTACCACAGCCGTGCACTTTTGCATTATTATTGTAAACTTATGCAGACTAATAACTTCACGTTTCCTAGTAGACTCTTTGCCGGTTTGATTATTTTAGAAAACCATGCGGGACACATTTCTAACAGTTTTGTGTGACCACACTTGAACACGCACAACACTTTACCGCTGCCACCGGTTTGACATTTTTCAGGTGTACTTTTACGTACCAATACTTTCACGGACGCAACACTTTCACGGACGGACACGCGCAACACTTTACCACAGCCGTGCACTTTTGCATTATTATTGTAAACTTATGCAGACTAATAACTTCACGTTTCCTAGTAGACTCTTTGCCGGTTTGATTATTTTAGAAAACCATGCGGGACACATTTCTAACAATTTTGTGTGACCACACTTGAACACGCACAACACTTTACCGCTGCCACCGGTTTGACATTTTCCAGGTGTACTTTTATGTACCAATACTTTCACGGACGCAACACTTTCACGGACGGACACGCACAACACTTTACCACAGCCGTGCACTTTTGCATTATTATTGTAAACTTATGCAGACTAATAACTTCACGTTTCCTAGTAGACTCTTTGCCGGTTTGATTATTTCATAAAACCATGCGGGACACACTAGACATTTTTTTGGTGACCACACTTGAACACGCACAACACTTTACCGCTGCCACCGGCTTACCATTATTCTTGTTTACTTTAACAGTCTGCTACATTCACGGGCCAAAATAGACAAATATACACACCAACAAACATATTTCATTAGCCTAACCAATACTTTCACGGACGCAACACTTTCACGGACGGACACGCACAACACTTTACCACAGCCGTGCACTTTTGCATTATTATTGTAAACTTATGCAGACTAATAACTTCACGTTTCCTAGTAGACTCTTTGCCAGTTTGATTATTTCATAAAACCATGCGGGACACACTAGACATTTTTTTGGTGACCACACTTGAACACGCACAACACTTTACCGCTGCCACCGGCTTACCATTATTCTTGTTTACTTTAACAGTCTGCTACATTCACGGGCCAAAATAGACAAATATACACACCAACAAACATATTTCACTAGCCTATTCCTCCTCTGACTTGGTAATCTCAGCAACTGCCTGAGCAAGGTGGTACACAGCCCCGAAGAAGCTGGTGGTGCAACTCTCAATCCCAAAAAAGGCACGCTTGGCTCGGAGTGCTCCAACACCAGTTGAACCTGCCCCAAATATTAAGTCTAGTTAGCATTTGTCTTAAAAGGTAGGTGCTGCATAACGCATAAAACTAACCAAGTGAGTCTCGGGTCTTACCAGATCCCATGAACGGGACCATCTGGGCGGGACATTGAGGCGGGACCAGGCGGGACCCTGGGAGTCGGGACCAGTCGGCATTGTAGGTGTTTTTTCTTCTTCTGTTGTTGTGAACTTTCTGGGCTCTTGCAGGATGTTTTTTATTTCCGTTATTGATGACGAAAGCATCGCACAGGCAGAAAAATAATATGCAGATGAGCGCTCACCTAATATTTCTGTCATCGATGACGGAAATATTTTATTTTATGTTTTCACAATTAAGCTCCTCACAGTGAGACGGTTGTTTTTTGTTTAACTTTTCCGTCATCGATGACGGTAAAGTTTTTAAGACACAAAAAGACCCTGAAGATTACCGTGTTCTAACTGTTTCCGTCATCGATGACGGAAATATTTTATTTTATGTTTTCACAATTAAGCTCCTTACAGTGAGACGGTTGATTCTTGTTTAATTTTTCCGTCATCGATGACGGTAAAGTTATTTAGACACAAAAAGACCCTGAAGATTACCGTTTGCTAACTGTTTCCGTCATCGATGACGGAAAACCTTTCCAGAGATCCCGTGGAAGAGCGGCTGTGAACTCTGTCCGTCATTGATGACGGACTTTTTTTTTAACAGCGCAATTGACAGGTGGCCTTTTTGCAGGTTGTATTTTTGTCATCGATGACGGGTACTTTTCACAGAGTCTTTTGTACTTCGTAATTACCTTACTTCTCTTTGTACATGTTCGGGTTGTTAAATTAAAGTTACTAGCCCAAAGTTTAAAGAGCTTTGCGCAAGCTTAATCCGCTTGACAATGTTTGAGGTTGTCTTTGCGCAAAGATCTTTCCTTACAAGATTATCTTTGCGCAAGCTTTAACAACCAACGCTTACAATCTGCTCAAGCAAACTTTGCGACGCCGCAAGTTTGAATAGCTTTAAAGGATCTTTGTGCAAGCTTAATCTGCTTGACAAAGTTTGAGGTTGCCTTTGCGCAAAGATCTTTCCTTAGAAGATCTTTGCGCAAGCTTCAATTAACGCTTACTTCCTCAAGGCAACTGTGCGCCGCCGCAAAGTTTTAAGAGCTTTAAAGAGCTTTGCGCAAGCTTAATCCGCTCGACAATGTTTGAGGTTGTCTTTGCGCAAAGATCTTTCCTTACAAGATTATCTTTGCGCAAGCTTCAACCAACGCAACTTACAATCTGCTCAAGCAAACTTTGCGACGCCGCTCAGTTTGAATTGCTTTAAAGATGTTGGCGCTGCAAGCTTAATCTGCGTGACAAAGTTTGAGGTTGTCTTTGGAAGCGCAAAGATCTTTCCCTAGAAGATCTTTGCGTGCGCAGGCTTCCTTAAAATCTATACGATCCTTAAGTTCTGGTAGAGCTTTATTGTAAACGCCGCTAAATATAGTAGTAGATTCCACAATGTGGGAAGCAACTTCATAGCGGCTTCAGGGTAGCTTCGACTTTTTTTCCCCCTCTTATTATTTCCCTTTTTTTGTTTGAGAGGCATTATGCATTTTTTAATGACTACCTATTATTTCACACACTAGTAAACACACGTCACCTCATTTCACGCGTGCACAAACCACCAAATTTCACACGTGCTAAAAATGTCCCCCAACCGAGTCCCAGAGATTATGAAAGAATGGTATTTGCAAAAAGGAACTGGGAAGAATGCAACGTGTGCTGCCTCAAAGAGTAGAGCTGGAAGTGCAACTGCCAAGGCCACCAATGCAGCTCAGCCCATCCTGCCTCCAGATTATCCGCGAGTTGTAGTGCAATGTCAGAGAAAGTTGTTGGGTACTGGAGAATTTGTTTCTCATAAGTGCCAGTTTTGTCCAGTTAAACGTTGCGTGTTCGCTCTGATGCCAGCGCATTTCAATATTTCGAGACCCCCTACTGATGGAACTATTGTGGTGCACAAATGAGCTAAGGGGTAAGAGCGGTGGCCTGAACTTTTTGTAACTAGTTTCGTAAGGTGTTGTGCATGCACAAGAAACTGGGACAAAATACAATACATTACATAAAATATTGTAGTTCTTACCGTATGTAACTGTTAACTGTTGCAATATGAGAAAAAGCTTTGTATTATTTGTACCTGCGTGAGTGTTACCCAAATTTTTATTGATTGGGAAAATATGTAAATGAATTGAGTAAATGAGAGGTTTAGAAATATATACGCACGACAGAAAAAACAAAGTGGTTTTAACATACGCAAGGTTTATTTTAGAAAAAAAAGTTTTTATAAAATCACTGTTCTCACACACAAATTCTGGAATTCTGAACAATTTCTTAAGTTTAGTAAAATTACAATGTAGATTACAAAAAAACAGATTTTAAAAACATGCAATTCATAAAAATAACACTGTGATTTTTATTATTTGCAATTTTTTGGCATTTCCAAATTTGATAATTTTGCATGGTGATTTTTCAATCCCCCAATCCTCGAATCCCCCAATCCCACAAACTGTGTTGACTCGGAAACAAGTCAAGAACGGATGCTTGTGGCAAACAAGTCAGCAACAAATGCTTGTGGGATGCACTTATTTTGAAGTGTACTGTTAAGTAGTAAACAATAGCAAAACTAAATAGCAACTACTTCTCCGCCATCGAGTGGGAAAGCTCGAGGATCTTCTCGGACTTGCCCTCCTCGCCTTCTTCGGGATCAACACCCCCCCGAGACGATCTCCTTGTGGATGTTGAGCTCGATCTCCGCAGCCGCCACCGTATCGGCGTTCTCGCTCTTCAGATCGGCTGCGAGTTGTTTTGCAGCCTTCTGGCAAGCCGATAAAAATGCGCGGACCTCGTCTGCGCGAATCTTTTTCTGCGGGGGTTTTTCCGGGGTCCTTTTTCCGGGGACCGCCGGGGGAGCCATGAGCTCCTTGAGCTTCCCTTTTTGGCCTCCCTGCTCCGTGTTGCTCAGCAGGTGCTGGGTACACGCCACCATACCTTCGTGGGCGGCGGAGTTCTCCCCTTGGCCCGACCGACCGGCCGCCAGGCTGGTGAACTGCGAATACATGTTGAACATGAGCGCCATATGGGCGCCCTGTCTGCTCAACTGTTCCTTCGCCAGGTCGGCGTTGCAGGCGAACGCCTGCTTGAGGTCGGACGTGTGTCTCTCGTCCTTCTCCCCCAGCAGCGCGGTGAAATGCTCGGCCGCCATCCGCCGGCCTCGCTCCTCCGCGGACTCGGCCGTCAGTTGGAGCCGCTCCTTCCCCTGCTGCCCCAACTGACGGCGAAGCTCCTCGCACACCTTCGCCTCCTTTTGCCGCTCGGCCTCCGCCAACTCCGCCCGGAGCTCCTTCTCCTTCAAGAGCACGGCCTGCTTCACCTGCTCCTCCGTGGCCCCCCGAGCTGGAGTGGCTCCCCCGATCGCCCTCTCCAAACTCCGCGCCTTTTCCTCCGCATGCTTCGCCTTCAGCTCGATCAGGCGGAGCTTCTCGGCGTACTTCATCTTCTCCGCATGCTCCTCCAATTTCGCCTGCTTCGCCTTTTCCTCCTCCGCCGCGACCTTCTCCTCCCGCTGCCGCTTGTGGCCGCTCACGCTCTTCGCCCTTGTCTTCTGCGCGCTCTTGGCCTTCTGCTCCTCAGGCTTCGGGAAGTTGCATCCGTCTTCCTGGTTGCCTGACCACTTGAAGGTGATCACCTCCCTGGCCATACCCCTTTGCAGGGTCTTGGTGGTCAGCGCCCCACCTTTCCCCCCACCGCCAGCCCCCTCGCGGCTGATCTGCGCCACGGTCATCTTGGCCGCATCCCGCGTCCGCTGAATGATCACGCCCATTGCCTGAGAAAAGGCGTACCGGAACGCCATCAAGCTGCGCTTTTCCTTCTCCAGGTCAGCCTGCGTCAAGGCAATCTGACGTCCCTGGGAGCTTCTGCTGCTGCTGCTGCTGCCGCGGGGGTGAAGGGCCATGAACTTCTCGTCCCTCACCAGCAGTGCCTCCGATCCACGTCCCAATGGCAACTGCAGCACCTGGAAGTCCCACCCCTCAAACCCCGAGCTTTTTGCAGGAACACCAGGCCCTGCGTCTGGCCGCCGTTGGTGCGCAGCACATACCCCAGGCGCAGCACCCCACCGTGCGCCATGGGCAGGTTTTCGTAGTCCTCTTTCAGGAGCACGGGCATTCCCGTGCAGACCAGGCCCGATGTCTTGTCGGGGTACAGCACGTCCGCCCCCCCGAAGACCTGCAGCTTGATGCCCGTGTCCATAAGGCCGCTCTTCGGCCCGTAAAACCGGGTGACGAAATTCCCCTTCATGGGAATGCCCGCTTTCGTCACCGGCTGCAGCTCCGCCCTGGGCACCGTCTTGAGGGCGCCCGTCTCCATCACGCCGACCTCCACCTTCTCCTCCGTGACAGAAGTATGGAGGATGACCACTTCGGAGCCCAACATTGCGAGGCCCCCGTCGAAGATGACGTTGTAGTCCACGCCCAAGAGGTTGGCAACGTCCTCGCCTTCCAAGCGCCTGCTTCGCCGGCGAGCTGCGTACTCCACCGTAAACTCTGTCAGGTTGTACACGGGCACATCCGATGACCTATCCACGTACGAATGTGCCCCCGACGGACGTTCGGCCCCAGCTTTACGGCGTTCGACGGAATCGTCGGCCAGGAACAGCCAGGGTAGGCTTCCCCAAAGTGGAAAACCCCACGCCGGAACATTAATACCTCATATGCCTGCCCTACAAAAAGGGACTCCGTTGCACCACACCGCATGTGAGAACCCGGAAATATCCCCACAGGGTACCCTGGAGTGAAGCAAAAAATAAGGGATAGTTCTGTGCCGTCTAAATGCGGGCTCTGCAGATCAGCCCCGGGCAGCGTCAGCAACGCAGACATCCCACCTTTCCCCTTGCGAAGTACGTCCGGTCGCACGGTCGTGCGCTTCCACCCTGGGTTTGCAATGACCTGCCTCCCTACCTCCGCAATCATCCTCCCCAGAAAACACCTCCGATCCACGTCTCCTATCCACCTACTACTGTCGTAGCGTGCATCCCGGTCCTCTGAATTCAGGTCGGCGAAGTTATTCAACCACTCCCCGGTCACGCATCCATCGTGCTCCTGAGGGGAAACTTCGACGCCCTCAACCCGTGCCACGCAAAACCCTTCCGTTTCCATGTCCCTCTCCCATCCTTCGGGCATTAACACACGGATATTGGACAGGTCGTCCTCACCTGGCGATGGCGTTTCCTTCTCATCCACCGCCTTTCCTCCCAGCAAGTTCTGGCTGACGGTCTCGCTGTCAGACTCCTCTGTGTGCTGCTGCTGCTGCTGCTGCTGCTGCGATCAATCCTGCTGTTGCTTGGGCTAGTGTTGCTTCTCCTGCTGCCTCTGCTGCTGGGGCTGCTGGGGGATTAATATCGGTCCAAGATTTCGTCCGTCCGTCCGTCCGTCCAAGACAAATTTTTGGACGGACGGACGGACAGACGGACCAACCATTCTTAACATTCTAAGATTTCTCAAAATAGGGCTCTCATACTTAAGCCCATACTTAAGGAGGGTAACGCGTCGGCCCGCGTCGACGCCTGCGTTTTCACATACTTAAGAAAATTTAAATTTTTTCTTCATACTTAAGGAATATACACTGACTCCCCCCTCCCCCCCTAACCAGGGACTCAGGGGGTATAACCCAGTCGTATGCGAGTGTCAAACGTGCGTCACAGAGACGAACCCAACGACAGAGCTTGACAATCGTATACGATTGTCAAACGTGAGTCAGGCAGTAACCCTGTGATTTTTTGCATCGGCCCATGCCCTCCTTGGCAATATTTAAATCGCTTCGAGGCCTTTAGGAGGATCATTTCCCATTCTTTCCTAGTCCGGTCTATACGGGCTATATAGAAATTATTAATGAATACGCGATACACAGTTCTGACAATCGTGTACGATTGTCAAAACTGTTTCCCAAACGAATTTATTTGTAATTGTTTTGTTGTTAATAAAAAGTTTACACCGAACCCCACAACAATAATATGGGGGGGGTGGGGGGTCCGAACCAGTTTTGAAATCTAACGTAGAGCAAAATGACAGATGTAAAACAATCTGAAATCAAGCATTCCAAAAAATGAAATCTGAAATCTAGCGTAGAGCAAAATTAGCAAAATTTGAAAAAAGGAAATCTAACGTAGAGCAAAATGACAGATGTAAAAAAATCTGAAATCAAGCATTCCAAAAAATGAAATCTGAAATCTAGCGTAGAGCAAAATTAGCAAAATTTGAAAAAAGGAAATCTAACGTAGAGCGAAATGACAGATGTAAAAACTCTGAAATCAAGCATTCCAAAAAAGGAAATCTGAAATCTAGCGTAGAGCAAAATTAGCAAAAATTGAAAAATGGAAATCTAACGTAGAGCAAAATGACAGATGTAGAAAATCTGAATATCAATCTGATTGTCAAAACCAGCTTTTCCGCAGACTCTAAAAGACTTAGACGTTAGACCCCCAAAAAGCCTGCAACCATGAATGCCCCACCCAAATGAATGGGGCAAAACGGTGCTAAAGTTTTCGAAGAATGTATGCATGAATAACCCCAAAAACAAAATGAATGGGGCAAACCGGTGCAAAAAATTTCGAAGAATGTTTGCAGCAATAACCCAAAAAACAAAATGAATGCCGGGCAAGCCGGTGCTAAATTTTTCGAAGAATGTATGCATGAATAACCTTAAAAACAAAATGAATGGGATAAACCGGTGCTAAATTTTTCGAAGAATGTATGCATGAATAACCTAAAAAATAAAATGAATGGGGCAAGCCGGTGCTAAATTTTTCGAAGAATGTATGCATGAATAACCTTAAAAAAAAAATGAATGGGATAAACCGGTGCTAAATTTTTCGAAGAATGTATGCATGAATATTACATTCCACACATAATATAGTGAAGTTTAGTCAACTTTGAAATTCGCATCCCATTGTCAAAACCAGCTTTTGTGTAGACTCTGAAAGAATTAGACACAAAAAAAAAACGTCGCCAGCTTTGACAATCGTGTACGATTGTCAAACCCAGCTTTTCTACAGACAAGAATTAAAAAAAAAACGTCGCCAGCTTTGACAATCGTATACGATTGTCAAACCCAGCTTTTCTATAGACTCAAGAATTAGACTTAAAAAAACGTCGCAAGCTTTGACACTTGTATACGATTGTCAAAGCTGAGTGCGAGCCTGCCGTAGTCGCAAGCTTTGACAATCGTATACGATTGTCAAAGCTGAGTGCGAGCCTGCCGTAGTCGCAAGCTTTGACAATCGTATACGATTGTCAAAGCTGAGTGCGAGCCTGCCGTATTCGCAAGCTTTGACAATCGTATACGATTGTCAAAGCTGAGTGCGAGCCTGCCGTAGTCGCAAGCTTTGACAATCGTATACGATTGTCAAAGCTGAGTCCGAGCCTGCCGTAGTCGCAAGCTTTGACAATCGTATACGATTGTCATGAAGCTGAGTCCGCGCGAGCCTGCCGTAGTCGCAAGCTTTGACCAGTCCCCTGACTCACGCGTGACAATCGTATACGATTGTGAAGCTTGGGCACTAGGTACGGCCCCCTAACTCACGCGTGACAATCGTATACGATTGTGAAGCTTGGGCGCTAGGTCTGCCCCCCTGACTCACGCGTGACAATCGTATACGATTGTCAAAGCTGAGTCCGAGCCTGCCGTAGTCGCAAGCTTTGACAATCGTATACGATTGTCAAAGCTGACAATCGTATACGATTGTCAAAGCTAGTCCGAGCCTGCGGTCGTGGTCAGTTTTGACAAACGTGCACGATTGTCAAAACTGTGTCCGAGCCTGGCGTAGTCGCTGCCTTGTTTATTCGCACGAGATATCGCAGGATTCGCAGGAAAATCGATGTTACGCCAAAACTTGTCAGGCAGTGCAAAGCCAATTTATAGCCTCTACCGGGCTTTGATGCGCATTCACTCCGACATTGATGCAGTTGTCGTGGAGTTTCCTTGTAATAGCTAGCAAGTACGAAGCAGACTACTGTGACGGATTATAATTTCTATTTTACTTATAATAACAATAAGACGTAGACGAGCTTTTTTTTGAAATATCTCGCCCACTTCCTCTACGACCCCTTCTGGGCCTGACTCTGACTAGAGTTTGAATGAAGTAGGGGCCGGGGGAGACCACCAGCTTGTATCAGCCAGCTATAATAGAGGTTTTTTTTTATCTTGCCCTTCCTGGTCCTGGAAAAGTGGGTCAAGTGGGGAAGGGGGGGACACTGACTTGTGGGATTCCGAGTGTCCGCTTGAGTGGGGAGGGGGATTCCATTTTTAAAATTTTGCTAATTTTCTAGATTTTTTTTGTGCTAATCTTGCTCTATGTTAGATTTCAGATATCAGTTTTTGGAATGCTTGATTTCAGATTTTTTACATCTGTCATTTTGCTCTACGTTAGATTTCAAAACTGGTTCGGACCCGTACGGTTAATCATACTCGAATATGGATGAGTGACAAACTCTTCGCGAATATCCAGACAGGGTTATACGACATGCAATAGGATACACGATCTCGGCGCTAGGTTCGGCTCTCTCTCACGTGTGACAATCGTATACGATTGTCAAGCTTGCACCGTACGGTTAATCATACTCGAATATGGATGAGTGACAAACTCTTCGCGAATATCCAGGCAGGGTTATACGACATGCAATAGGATACACGATCTCGGCGCTAGGTTCGGCTCTCTCTCACGTGTGACAATCGTATACGATTGTCAAGCTTGGACCGTACGGTTAATCATACTCGAATATGGATGAGGGTGCTAATACATGCAATGGTATAATCACTTTTCATCAAACATACCAAAAGTACACGTGAAACCATTCAGAGCAAATTTCTAATAACATAGTTACCGTTCGATCACTCAGTTTGGCAATTTTTGCACCTCAATACTAAGGCAGTGTAGCTGTCTCTTCTCGACTCATGCAAAACATTCCTTAGGCGATTCTTACACCTCAATACTAACGCAATGTAACTGCACCTTCTCGACTCGCGTAAGACTTTCCCATCGGTGTTCTCGATCACTACAAGCTGCTATGAGTAATTACCTCTGAGC
>LGRX02016969.1:0-11435 GCA_001247695.2 Cymbomonas tetramitiformis | reverse complement strand
GGTTCAACAGGGACTCGGGCATATCCGTAGTTGTTGAGGTCAGCGAGGTAGTCAAAGGTCTGGACTCGCAGTTCAACGGGGACTCGAGCATATCCGTAACCGTAGCTGCCTCCGTAGTCGCCTGAGTCAGTGAGGGCGTCAGTGAAGTTGCCTCGCTGTCTATCTCGGACTCGAAAGTCACCGATAACCTTGCCATAGAGTCACCGATCACCTTAAGTTCCGTAACGGTATCGGTAATCGGTGAGGTCAGCGAATGCCCAGAACATGCTATGCTTATGTGGCGTGGGCCACCTGTCAAGCCGGAGCCACCTGTCCTCGCCGCTGCCCCCACCTCCCCGTAGCTTGTTGAGGAGGGAGTTGGATGCATTGAGTGTGCCATGAGTTCGCCAGCCATGCTTTGGTGCGTGTCCTCTGACCTCCCCGCTGCCCCCACCCCCCCTTGGTTAGGGCGCGGAGTCCAGGCGAGATTCTCACCCGGCTGCTGGCGCTTTCGCCAGTTGGCCACATCAGAGCGGGAAGGAAATTGACGAAGTCCTGGTTTCTGCTCATTCGCCTCATTCTGCATGTCCTGCTCTCATGCTGCAATTTTGACCTCGGTCATTTCGCGCACGGCGATCGGGTCGCGAGGTGGTCGGTCAGCCGGTAGAGGTTGTCCCACAGAGGCTGCTCCCGCGGACTCAGCCTGAAGCGCGTTCTCGGTGAATGGCGTGGGCAGCTGGCCGTGCGGGGAGGTCATCACCGTAGCTCCAGACCAAGTGTGTGGAGTCCTGTAGGGGTTCAAAGGACTTCGCGGTCTTGGAGCTGGAGGACTCATGTCGCGCGTCCGTGGTGGGCTCCTGCGGCGCGGCGGTGGCGGGGTCCGGTCTCGAGTTCGAAGCGGGCTTCGCTGGCGCGGAGCTGGAGGGCTCAGGTCGCGGCTTCCTGGCAATCGCAGGATGCCAGGGGAAGGAGAGGTCAAGTTGACATACCGCTGGGGAGTCGCCCTCATGTTTCGCCCTGCACCAGGGGTGTCAATAGTCAGCACCCTTGGTGACGCCGCTCTTGCATGACGCAGGGGCGGATTAGGGTGCGGTTTAGGTACCGTTACAGCCTCCTCCAGGGAAGGTGTCACACAAGCGGTTCCAGAGTCCAGAGCCAGAGGAGTCACGCTGTTAAACTCAGTAGCATCAGCTGACAGGGTCGACTTCTTCTTGGGAATCTGGAAGCTTGGCGCACCTGCTGCTGTCGCCGCCGGTGGCGGCTGACCCGGAGAGGGCGCCTTGTAGGTGCCCTTCGCCCCCTTGCCAGTGGTCCCAGTGGCGGCAGCGCCTCTCGTGCTGCGCTGGCTGGCCTGTCGTCCCCTTGTACGCCGAGGAGTCGACGTAGGCGACGTTGGAGGTGAGCGTCCCGTGTTAGCGTTTTGCATCATGTCGAAATTAAGAGTGATAAAGTGCAAATCTGACCGTTGGGGAAGTCAAATCTGTCCAATTTGGCAAATCCCCCCAGAACACTCAGAAAAATATTTCCTTGTAGCAGTGGAAGTCGTGGTGAATAACGAAATATGCTTTCCAGAGTGAAATGCAAGTTTTGGTGGCCAAATTTCAAAAATGGAGTGTCGATCGGCAGTTTGGCTAATTTCATCTTGGCGGCCATCCCGGAGCAATCCAGACTAATTGGCCAGGACCCAGTATTGGAGACTATTTTTTTTCCTTCAAAGGATATAAAAAAATGGAAAACTATCCTTCTGGGCTCCCGTTTCCTTCTATGTAGTCTGCTGGGCTCAAATTGGTCTAAATTTTGCTCTGCCGTGCCGGTTGGCCATCCGAATTTAAAATGTAGCGATCTATGAGGACCCAGGTCTCGGGGCCAGGTTCCAAACGACAAAAAACTATCAAGAAACGTCTAGAATTTTTTTGCCTACGTTAAAACGGTCTCCGAGGTCCTCTTTTTCTCAATCTGCCACTGATCCACTTTTCACTCTCCGTTCGGGTCAATCTGGCTGTTAATCCCGGTAGATCTGAGTTGCTGGCGGCTTCTTTTCCCACTTTCTGACTACTTTGCAGCATAACAGTTTTGAAAAATCGCCTGTTTGCATGCAGGGTGAAAGTCAGGGGGCAAAAAGGGCGCAGAGCAATACCACTTCCAAGTGAAGACTTCTTGAGCACGTGACTGTATCCGAGCCTGAGCTCAAGGGTCAGTCAGAGGTAAATCTTGCTTCAATCTTGGGGCACAGGTCCGTAGTCGGCAATTTTGCAGTGTACAAAATTGCAATGTTCTAGATAAACAGTTGAACAAGGCTACAATTCAAGCAATTGCAATATCTTTATGGCAGGAAAGATTGACCAGTAAATTAACAGGTTGAGCAACAGCTCCTCCAAATAGTTACTTCAAGTTAGAACAGCCTCCAAATGGGCAATATTCAAGTCTTATACTTTCAAGGCGCGCAGTTCATATTCTCTAATCGATCTGTCCCATGTCGGCTTGCATATCATCATCTGCCACCTATACAAATCCTAATCAGAGAATCTGCATTTGGACAATCCTAATCAAGACAGTTGATTTCATTGTCCCTTGCTGATCTTTGCTTTCTTCCTACGAGGAGCCACGTCAAGCCCTTCTTCTTCATCACTGTAACTTCTTATGGAATACTTCAATTGAGTTATATACTCATGTGTCCAACATCTCGGATATTTCCTAGGTTGCCTCTTCGTCTCTTCAGACACCCCAGCCTTATTCTCACCCTTTGAAGTCAATCCAGTATCTGACCCATAAGGTTTCTTCGGTGGTGCATGAACAGTCTCCACCACAGAGGCTGGGGCATCCTCAGATATGGCCTCAGACTTCTGCTCGGTAATAGGCTGATCATCGGGCTGAACAGGAGAGGTCGGGGAGGTGCCCTTTGGTACCCAGTGAAGTTCACCCTTCTCATCCATGATCAATTGCAGTCCCAGTCTCTTCAACCTTCGAGCTTCAGCTTGTTCTTCAGCATCGTCAGCTACCAAGTCATCGAACTCGCTGACGTCATCCTCGGTGTCATCATATTCAGGCGAAGTTGGCTCCCATTTCGGACTGGCAGTGTCCATGTCATGTATGACACCCGCGTCATCTTTGTCATCCGAATCTGGTAGCTTCTCCTTACTGTTAGTGACACCTGCGTCATCATTGTCATCGGAATCTGGTAACTTCTCCTTACTCCAGGACACAGCGCCTGTACCCGAATCTTCACTGTTCGTAGACGCTGAGTGTGTAGGCTTACGCCCCTTGTAGGGAATTCCATGATATTCGTCATCGTCAATCACAATCGTCGGATTCCAGTACGCGATCCCAACGCGGCTGATCGGTAATGAGAATGGCGCTACCGGCGCCTTCAACTGAGTGGCGTCTTCTAGAAACCAGCCGCCGCCCCTATTACGCTCCCAGCGGCGTAGCGCACCAGAAGGGTGTACGATAATATGCTGCCAGCTAAAATCAAGTCCAGGCTTTCGCTCCCCATAGTACGAAGTCAATGGCTCAGGAGTCCCCTTCCGAGCCCATTGCCATCTCACTGCCCCAGTATGCATAAATACAATATGCCAATCGAATGGCTTGGCCGGGCTATTGTTCCCTGGCACATGTGCTCTGCGACCGGTGACGTGCCCCACATCAGCGCAACCCGCTGTGCGAGATTGGGGACCTTACCCCACAAGGGCCAGATGGGAGGCGTTCCAGATGCTTCCACGAGAGCGCAGGGAGCAGGCTGCACAGCATCACGCGGAGGAATTGGAACCTGAGTGGGAAGAGGAGGCATACTGTTTGTGGAAAACAGGGCAGGCACTGCGTCTGCAGCAGGAGCAACGGAGGAGCAGAGGGGTGAACCACAGGAGATCGCGCAGAGTTAGCGAGCCAGTACTGGCAGCACCTATAGAAGCTGAGGCTGGGCAAGGCAAAGATGGGTATAGCTGTTTCAGGAAAGAGGCACCAGCTGCTGCGGCGACACCTAGTGATGAGCACAGCAAAGGTGAGACCAAGGAGGCCAAGCCGGATGAGGAGGACGCAGAGGTACCACAATGGATCTTGGACGAGCTGGTGAAGCTGAAGCAGCGGTACCAGGACGTGGTGGGCATGGAGCTTCCTGAGGGCGTCGTGGACCGCGACCACAAATCGCCGCTGCGCGTGGACCCCGAGTACCGTGATGGTGCACGGCACAAGAGGTGCTACAAGCTGTCCATGGAGGAGTTGCGACAACTTCGTGGACAACTGGACGAGCTCTTGGCAAAGGGATACATCCGTCCCTCGTCTTCACCTTGGGGCAGTCCAGTCCTGATGGTGCCCAAGCCCTCCAACCCCAAGGAGCTGCGACTGGTGATCGACTATCGCCAGATCAACGAGATCACTGTGAAGGACCGTTACCCTCTCCCTGACGTACAGTCTCTCATCGATGACCTGCAGGGAGCGACTATCTTCTCTACCGCAGACGCTCTGTGGGGATTCTGGCAGGTGCCCATGGAGGAGGACGCAATCGAGAAGACGGCCATGACCACGCCGTTTGGAGCTTATGAGTGGTTGGTCATGCCTATGGGGCTGTCCAATAGCCCTTCGTGCTGGCAGCGAATGATGCAGAAGTACTTGGGCCACCTGCCGTTCGTCAGAGTCTTTGTGGATGACATCATGATCTTCTCTCGCAACCCCGAGGAGCACCTGGACCATCTGCGGCAGGTTTTGGAGGTATGCCGACAGAATAAGGTCAAGTTGAAGGAGTCCAAGTTACGTTGTTTTAAACGCTCAGTACGTTTTCTGGGACACGTCATTGACCGCACAGGTTGCCGACCTCAGCAAGACAAGATAGCTTCCATACAGGACTGGCCGCGACTCGAGACGGTGAAGCACGTGCGACAGTTCTTGGGCTTGGCTGGGTTCTATCGACGGTACATACAGGGTTTCGCTGACTTAGCGCACCCTTTGACCAAGCTGACTAAGAACCTAGTGCCATGGGAATGGGGACCAGAGCAGGAACACGCCTTTGAACGCCTCAAGACCGCTCTCACCACTGCACCGACCTTGATCTTGCCCGATCAGGAAGCAGCGCATCGCGGCACCAGCCCCTTTGTTGTGCAGACTGATGCGAGTGCAGTGGCATTAGCTGGCGTGCTGATGCAGGATCTAGGCAAGGGCCTGCAACCCATAGCCTTCGAGAGTAAGCAATTCTCGTCTGCCGAGCAGAACTACCACGCAGGTGAGCGTGAGCTAGCCGCCATCCACCACTGCACTACGCAGACTTGGAGACATTACCTGATATTCACGGAGTTCAGGTTAATGGGGGATCATGCACCTCTAAAGTGGTTATTCGCACCTGGACGGGAGCTCAGCCGACGCCAGGCTAGGTGGTACGAAGACCTGGTGGAGGTAGGAGTGCACGCCATGGAGCACGTGCCTGGACGCACACTGGTGGTACCGGACGCTGCCTCACGGCGACCGGACTACGTGCAGGCGACGGCGCGCGAGGGGCTGAAGGAAGCTGGCTATGTGGATCCGAGCACTGACCAGCCGGTGTCAGCAGAGGAGGGTAGAAGAGCTGCGGGAGCCAAGGGGAAATCAGAAGATATGGTGGCTGGCCTGAAGGTTGCAGAAGAGGAAGACCCCACTTCACCCCTGGACTTAGAGCTCAGCTCGTCGGACGAGGAGGAAGGTGAGTACCCACCGGTCAGTGAGCCCAAAGTAACCGGTAAGCTAACTCAGCTGAACGGTCTCTGGTGGGCAGAAACACCGGACTTATGGCTGGACGCTATGGTCACAGTGGAGAGGATGGCCGCGTTACCAGCAATGGCAGGAGTCCAGACACGAGCCCAGAGTGAGCAGCGACCAGCAGAGAAGCAGCAGCCAGCAGCGGTACAGCAGCAGTCCTCACCAAGGATGCAACCTGGGGAACCCCTGGTAGACAATCAGGACTGGAAGCTGATTCCGTCCGAGTTTAGTCGATTGCAAGCCAAGTACGCGAAAGTGTTGGGTGGACGGTTCCAGGTGGATGCATGCTGCGATCTCATGGGGCAGAACCGGCAGGTGGACACGTTCTGGACAGATTGTCTGAAGGAACAGTGGAGGGGTCGCGTGGTGTGGTGTAACCCACCCTTCTCGGATTCCAAGGTGAGCATTGCTGACATCCTAAGACACTATGCTTCAGAGGCCCGACACGCTCCCCAGAGCACAGCCGCGTTGTTCCTGTTGCCTGACTTCCCGCAGGCTGACTGGCGGCCCCTGCTGCGAGAGTACGGAATGGAAATTGCAGAGACCATACCCCGAGTGAACGAGCAAGGGGAGCCCAACCGGATGTTCGTCTCTCCTGGCGAAGAAAGGGGACACCGTACAGCCCTGCAAGAGTTGCCCATTCCATGGCCTGTCTTGGTAGTGTTGGCTAAGCCGCAGCGAAAGCACTTTGAAGAGATCACAGCCCCAAGGGAGAGACCCTCAGCATCACCAGCGGTAACTCTCAAGGGCGCAGCAGCCAAGATCAGGGACCAGGCAGGAGTGGTGGAACCAGGCATGTTTCTGCGTGCCTTACGAGCAGAGCACAGGCGCAGTGAGTACCTTTCAGCTCTGAAGCAGGAACTACTGGCCACTCAACATCACCGCACCGAGCATTTTCGACTGGTGAGTAACATCATCTGGAGAGTGGCGGAAGGGCGCTATCAGGTGGTCTTAGCTCCCGACTCCCCTCTGAGAGAGCTGGTCTTGAGGGAGGCTCATGAAGCACCTGCAGCTGGCCACACATGGAGGGACAAGACCCTGGACAGAGTCAGGCGACGATTCTGGTGGCCGCGTATGGATCTGGACGTAGCTGAATGGGTGAAGACGTGTGTAACCTGCCAGCAAACCCAGCCGCGCCAGGGATACCCAGCAGGCCTGTTACAGCCTCACTCTGTGCCTAGTCGATTGTGGGAAGTGGTGAGTATAGACTTTGTTACTGGGCTCCCCACGACAGAGAGAGGTGTGAACGCCTTCGCCACCTTTACTTGTAAACTGAGTAAGATGGTGCATGTGGTCCCAATGGCGTACAACGATAGCTCAGCGGAGGTGGTGACCAGAATGTTCATGGATGCGGTGTGGCGACTGCACGGAGCCCCAATGAAGATTGTGTGCGACCGGGACCCGCGCTTTCGAGATGCTCTGACCCAGGAGTTCATGCGACTAATGGGCGTGAAGGTAGCCAGCACCACCCCTTATCACCCGCAGAGTGATGGCCAGGCGGAGCGCAGTAACCACACTGTGGAGCGCATGCTGCGTTGCTACGTGGCAGAGAACCAGGAGGATTGGGACCTGTGGGTGGCTCCAGTGGAGTACGCCATCAACGACTCCAAGTCGGCAGTGACAGGGTTCTCACCGTTCGAACTGGTGTATGGACATGCGCCAGCGACTCAGTTGGACCTCTTCATGGATGCAGCTCTGGAGGGAGGCGCAAAGAGGAGGAAGGGAGGTCGCACAGCAGCGGACAAGCAGGGTACCGCTCACCAGCTGGCCAAGCAGTTCGCGCAGCAGCTGCAGGCGGCACGAGAAGGTTTGCAACTAGCTCAGCAGCGTATGATAGAGCAGTTCGATGCACGGCACCGTCTCCAACAGTACAAGGTGAACGATCAGGTGTGGGTGGATGGACAGCACCTGACGCTGCCCGGTGACAGGGGCTTGAAACCCAAGCTGCGCAAGTTGCGGCACGGACCTCTGCGAGTAGTAGAGTGTCTATACAGTGATCGACAGCAAGAACTGCCAGTACAGGACCGAGGAGCCCCGTCAGCCTACAGACTGGAGCTGCCTGTACACTGGAAGGTACATGACACTTTCACTGCAGACAGGCTCAGCCCAGTACAGTCAGGCGCAGATCACTTTGTTAGCAGACGGGAGGAGATGGCACCACCGCCAGTAATGGTAGAAGGGCAGAAGGAGCGCGAGGTGGAGCGCATCATTCGCACGCGCTTCAGAAAGCTAGGAGGGAAAACTGGCGGGTCAGTACAGGAGTGGTTGACTAAGTGGAAGGGATTACCACACAGTCACAGCCAGTGGCGGACTCGAGAAGACCTGGAGGGCAAGGGAGGCAGGCTGGAACCTCTGAGAGCCTTTGAGGCTGATGAGGAGAAGCAGAGGAGGGCTCCAGAAAAGAGGCGTAGGGAGACGCACGGCCAGCAGCAGGAGCAGAGGGCTCAGCTCATGGCAATGAGAGCCCCCACTCCGAAGGTTTACAGTAAGGGTGCCAGCCAGGTGTACCAGCCACATCTCACAACAGTGCAACACCCTGTGAGAATCCTCGTCCTCTTCTGTGGGACTGGATCTGTGGAGCAACAGTTCCAACGGCAGTTCGACGGCTGCGAAGTGGTGACAGTGGATATTCTTCCCAAGTGGCAAGCAACATGCACTGAGGACATTCTCCACTGGAACTACAAGCTGTACCCCCGACACCACTTCGACGTGATCTGGGCGAGCCCACCATGTAAGGAGTACAGCAAGGCCAAGACTATAGGAGTACCAGATCTGGAACTGGCTGATCGACGAGTGAAACGTACCCGGCAGATCATCGAGTACTACGATCCAGCATACTACTTCATTGAGAACCCAGCTGGGGATGCACTGCGAGGGCTGCACACGCGACCTGTGATGAAGGGGTTACCCGATCCCCACCCCGTCTCCTACTGTAGGTATGGGACACCTTACATGAAACCTACACATATCTGGACGAACGCCGTGCTACCCGTACCCCTGCTGCAGTGTACTCAAGCAACGCCATGTCCCGCGAGAGCTGTGCTGGGAAAGCACGAGAACACATCGCAAGAAGGAGTTTCAGCGTCCAGAACACGAGGCATGGGGTCAGCGCAAGCAGTATACGCGATTCCCCGCACCTTATTGCACCATCTGTTCTGTGGACTGAAGTTGGGCAAGCGCATGAGCGAGGAAAGTGCAGCAGCTATCATGGACCTCATCGCCACCCTGACAGCGCAGACGGATGAGATCTCGATGCAGGAACAAGATACTGGGGTCTAAAACCCTCAGGGCGCAAAGCAGCGCAAGACCCGCAAAGCGAGAAAAGTACCAGGGCGACAGAACCGTTTAAGCGTTGGCAGCGTAATTCGGGGACGGAACCTAGGGAAACCTCCAGCGCGGAAGGGGACTCAGACCCAAGGACTGAGGGGCACGGGACCCAAGAACCCGAGGCTTAGAAGCCAGGGGGACTCAGACCCGAGGACTGAGGGGCACGGGACCCGAGAACCCGAGGCTTAGAAGCCAGCATCACTGTGCATGTTTGTTGATCCCCAGACAATGTAAATACAGGCGAACTCTAACGCTAGCGAGGACGTAAGCGCGCGCCTAAAAGGGGGGGAGAGTTGTGCTAGGGTAAGTCACGAGGCAGTATGATGACGCGTCAGAGCTACGAGTGACGGGTACGATGACAGTCATCAGTGACAGGCATTTATGTGACCAGATGACAAGGGGGTCTGACAGAAATGACTGACAGAAATACCTGACCCGAAAGTGAGTTTTGGTGGGAAAACCAGCAGTCAGAGAAATTGGAGGGAAAGCTGGTATGGCCTCCAATATTGCCAAGTCAGCACAGTTATAATTATTCAGAGTGATATGGAGTGGCTCGGAATACAGTGATGATATAACTGAGCTAGTCGGCAGATTCTATGATGTGACTGTTCGAGTTCTCATGAAGTATGATGGGACCTGACAGGAGTCGACATCGAGTGAAGTTCGAAAGTCGAGATCGGAAACCATGGCATAAAGCAGCCGAGCAGGCTGAATGAAACAGTTTTGAATTTGTTACTGAACAGCCACACCTGGCTTTTGTAACTCCGACATTTAAGAAAGATCCGATTCACATATATGTATCTTGCTTACAGCCATACATATCTCTTGCAGGCTTGAACTAGGTTCCCTGTATTGTTAAGTAGACTTAGAAGCTCTTAGAGAGCACCCCCGAACAATAACAGTACTCACACTAATATTTATGTTAATACATGTTGTAGATATACTGACATTACACTGAGTCAGTAAGTGTACATAATCAATGTATAACATCAATATCTCATGTATAATGCATAGATACCATTCCACAAACACATGTGCGTGTGGAATGTCAGTGATGGCGATAGATAAGGGAGCAGGATCAAACCACATGCTGTAGGGCTGGATGGAGAATATCTCCAGACCCGAAGGCAATATACAGTGCTCAAAAAACAGCTGGTCACTGTTGAGCACTGTCCATGCCCTTTCATATATCGCTGGAGCAACACCATCATCTACCATGCATTTTGACAGTTGATTCAGAACCTGATCACTTCAATGCATATCTCAGTAAATCTCACAGATTCAGAACTCATCTTAACACTGATGTAGCTGATAGAGAATACTAAATAGACACTGCTCTGATTATTCAAGCATTGCTCTGATTTACTTAGTAACTGGAGGTATCATTTTGATAACCTTCCAGTGCACTACCATATGCCTAAGTAAATGATAAATTATCTGACATATCACTTAAGTGACTGCAAGTCACTATTGATAAATATATATATATATTAGGGTTTGGTCTATATATCATGGGTTTCAATCAGTAAAACCCCAAATAATGACCATGCACATATCTTCACAAAAGCACCATGAAAAATATCAAATCCGATTTCATGTGTGCAAGTGAGATATATTACAGAGTTGTGGAAGGTATATACATCACTGTATACACTGGGACTTATATATGTATATATATATATATATACAAGCCAAAAATGGCAAAAATGGGTAAAAATGCTGTGCGGAAGATTTCAAAAATAAAATTTGAGTCCAATTTTTTCGCGGAAATCCATTTTATACCTATTAAGGTACCCAGGAAAAATAATGCCACACTCCACATCTCGTGTAACACCCTAAAAATCTTGTGTGTAACACCTAGGGGTGTGACATACACCTCAGAGTTCACATAATAAACAGTGACATATTGAGTGCAGTTTTGCTTCTTTCCTTCAAAGAAAAATGCATACTACTCAAATTTGATATATATATAGGTGTTACTGATACATCGTAACACCCTAAAGTCACTGCATGCGATTAGGGTCACAGTAACCCACACAGCCTGAAATGCCACAAAATATTAATGAAACACACTGTATTTGGCATTGTAGTCATGCTGAAATCAGCACAATCATGACTAATAATTCGGGTTACAACCCAAGAACTGTAGGGCAACATCCCAAGAACTGTATAGCTGCTTCCTATAAGGATTGCATGCTACTTGATGAGGTATTTAGGCACTTGACAACTGCCTATGATTATCACACTTCCTTGAGGGGGGAAGAAGGTGGAATCATGTATACATACTTCACCTCATTATATAAATGTATAAACACGATGCATGTACATATATATATATATATACATATATGGGATAAGTTTACATCGGGGGCTGACATTTCATTTTAATCCACATCGGGGCCGACATC
>LGRX02016967.1:0-29885 GCA_001247695.2 Cymbomonas tetramitiformis | reverse complement strand
ATTTGAAGAGCTGTGCTGAAGCCAGAGGGTCCATCACCACGTGGACCGTCATGTGTATTTGACGAGCTTTGCTAAAGCCACAGGACCCATCACCACGTGGACCGTCATGTGTATTTGAAGAGCTGTGTAGATGCCACAGTGTCCATCGCCATGTGGACCGTCCGCGTGTATTTGTAGAGCTGGGCTAAAGCCAGAGGGTCCATCACCACTTGGACCGTCATGTATTTCTAGAGCTGTGCTAAAGCCAGAGGGTCCATCACCACATGGACTGTCATGTGTATTTGAAGAGCTGTGTTAATGCTAGAGGGTCCATCGCCACGTGGACCATCATGTGTATTTGAAGAGCTGTTTTGAACCCAGAGGGCCCATCACCACGTGGACCGTCATGTGTATTTGAAGAGCTGTGTTGAAGCCAGAGGGCCCATCACCACGTGGACCGTCATGTGCATTTGAAGAGCTGTGTTGAAGCGAGAGGGTCCACCACCACGTGGACTGTCGTAATGTAACATTTGAAGAGCTGTGTGTGCCAGAGGGGTCCATCGCCACATGGACCGTCACGTGTATTGTAGAGCTGTGTTGAAGCCAGAGGGTCCATCACTACGTGGACCGTCACGTGTAGTGTAGAGGCTGTGTTTGAAGCCAGGGTCCACCACTTGGACCATCACGTGTATTTAAAGAGCTGTGTTGAAGCCTGAGGGCCCATCACCACGTGGACCGTCACGCGTATTTGAAGAGCTGTGTTGAAGCAGAGGGTCCATCGCCACGTGGACCGTCATGTATTTGAAGAGCTGGGCTAAAGCAGAGGGACGTGGACCGTCATGTGTATTTGAAGAGCTGTGTTAAAGCCAGAGGGTCCATCGCCACGTGGACCGTCACGTGTATTTGAAGAGCTGTGATAAAGCCAGAGGGTCCATCACCACTTGCACCATCATGTGAATTTGAAGAGCTGTGTTGAAGCCAGAGGGCCCATCACCACGTGGACCCGTCATGTGTATTTGAAGAGCTGTGTTGAGGCCTGAGGGTCCATCGCCATGTGGACCGTCACGTGTATATGTTGAGCTGTGCTAAAGCCAGAGGGTCCATTACCACTTGGACCATCACGTGTATTTGAAGAGCTATGTTGAAGCCTGAGGGCCCATCACCACGTGGACCGTCACGTGTATTTGAAGAGCTGTGTTGAAGCCAGAGGACCCATCGCCACGTGGACCATCACGTGTATTTGAAGAGCTGTGTTGAAGCCAGAGGGACCATCACCACTTGAACCGTCATGTGTATTTGAAGAGCTGTGTTAAAGCCAGAGGGTCCATCGCCACGTGGACCGTCACGTGTATTTGTAGAGCTGTGTTGAAGCCAGAGGGTCCATCACCACTTGCACCATCATGTGAATTTGAAGAGCTGTGTTGAAGCCAGAGGGCCCATCACCACGTGGACCGTCATGTGTATTTGAAGAGCTGTGTTGAGGCCTGAGGGTCCATCGCCATGTGGACCGTCACGTGTATATGTTGAGCTGTGCTAAAGCCAGAGGGTCCATCACCACTTGGACCGCCACGTGTATTTGAAGAGCTGTGCTAAAGCCATAGGGCCCATCACCACGTGGACCGGCATGTGTATTTGAAAGAGCTGTATTAAAGCCATAGGGTCCATCGCCACGTGGACCGTCACGTGTATTTGATGAGCTGTGCTAAAGGCATAGGGCCCATCACTACGTGGACCGTCATGTGTATTTGAAGAGCTGTGTTAAAGCCAGAGGGTCCATCGCCACGTGGACCGTCACGTGTATTTGAAGAGCTGTGATAAAGCCAGAGGTCCATCACCACGTGGACCGTTACGACTATTTGATGAGCTGTGCTAAAGCCAGATGTGTCCATCACCACTTGGACCGTCATGTGTATTTGAAATGCTGTGTTGAAGCCAGGGGACCCATCACCACGTGGACCGTCACGTGCACTTGAAGAGCTGTGTTAATGCCAGAGGGTCCATCTCCATGTGGACCGTCACGTGTATTTGAAGAGCTGTTTTAAAGCCAGAGGGTCCATCGCCACGTGGACTGTCACGTGTATTTGATGAGCTGTGCTAAAGCCAGAGGGTCCATCGCCACTTGGCCCGTCATGTGTATTTGCAGAGCTGTGCTAAAGCCACAGGACCCATCACCACGTGGACCGTCACGTGTACTTGAAGAGCTATGTTAACGTTAGAGGGTCCCACGCCATGTGGACCGTCACGTGTATTTGAAGAGCTGTGCTAAAGCCAGAGGGTCCATCACCACGTGGACCGTCATGTGTAATTGTAGAGCTGGGCTAAAGCCAGAGGGTCCATCACCACTTGGACCATCATGTGTATTTGAAGAGCTGTGTTGAAGCCAGAAGGTTCATCACCACGTGGACCGTCACATGTATATGATGAGCTGTGCTAAAAGCCAGAGGGTCCATCACCACGTGGACCGTCATGTGTATTTAAGAGCTGTGCTAAAGCCAGAGGACCCATCACCACGTGGACCGTCACGTGTACTTGAAGAAAGCTGTGTTAATGCCAGAGTGACCATCGCCATGTGGACCGTCACGTGTATTTGAAGAGCTGTGCTAAAGCCAGAGGGTCCATCACCACGTGGACCGTCATGTGTAATTGTAGAGCTTTGCTAAAGCCAGAGGTCCATCACCACGTGGACCATCATGTGAATTTGAAGAGCTGTGTTGAAGCCAGAGGGCCCATCACCACGTGGACCGTCATGTTTATTTGAAGAGCTGTGTTGAAGCGAGGGTCCATCACCACTTGGAACGTCATGTGTATTTGAAGAGCTGTGTTGAAGCCAGAGGGCCCATCACCACGTGGACCGTCATGTGCATTTGAAGAGCTGTGTTGAAGCCAGATGATCCACCAGAGACCTGAACCTTGAATCCATTTGTTTGCCTTAAGCGGGACCTAGGTACAGGGATCTGGCTTTCAGAATGAAGGAGACGGGAAGGTGGCTTGTCGTCCAAGAGGATATATGCAGGGCACTGCAGAATACAACCTGTTGATCCGATGTCGCCAGGATACCAAAGCAGTAAACACCGCAGCGGCACAAGGATGTTAGTAGGATGGGCTATGTTAAAGAGTGCATCGCAAGGGGTGGAGTGGCAGAGGAGCCGGCGTAAACTCTCAATCCACAGCTCACACTGCGAGTGCACGAATGGGGCCAACATTTTGGTCTGTACTGCCAGTTCCCGTTCGTTCCAGAGCGGCCTTTTGACTTACATGCCTTGGGGGATGTTGCTGATCGGGGACTCATCAGTATTCGAGCGCAGTTCAAATTTTGGTGATATCTCATGAGCACCGTGGGCCCATCGCTCAGCACGTATCCTCACTTAATTAGCATTCCCGTAAGTAAGGTGCTCCTCCCGACATTCACCAGCTCCCGCAGTTCAATTCCTACACCGCAGATCTGCTGATGACTGCAAGGCACTCGCTCTGCCCCATGCTGCAGTAGGTAATGAATTCATTCCATGCGCAAGGTCCACGTAACGGCAGAATTGAAGACCTCCTGTCACCGGATTCAATGTTGCGTCTTGGCGGAGTCGGCACCTGCCTTTGCTTTGATGACGCACGACTTCCAACATGCAGTACTTCCAAGGACACGACCTTATTTGCACTATTGTCTCCCTCTTAGTTGCTCTGTTGGTTGTTATGGCTGCAGGGGGCTGTGCACTTGGCATCCAGACGTGGGCATATGTGTGAACATGCATGTGTTCAGTTTTGCAGCAGCCTCCTGCGAGTCGGACATGCACGCCAAGAGCCTTTGGTTGAAGGGCATCTCCTATTGCAGTTAGTGCTGAGGTTGAACCTGCAAACCGATGGAATGTCATTAGTTGTTGTACGATACAACAATTGGTTTGACCATTGTCAACATCTTAGCGTCCTGGCCAATTGCTCGATCAGGAAACACCAGCGTTTTAAGTGGGGGCAATCTTGTCTGAAGATGCAACCAAATATCATTCACGCAGGTTTGGGTGGGTATGTATGCTCACTCAAAGTTCTACTAATAGATAATCATAGAAGGTAGGAAGCATATCATCAACATATTGATTGATGATACAAGCCCAGTTGCTACCTAAAAAATAGAGATCAGCAACCTATTGGTTGGTGATGATATCATTCAGTAGATGACATACATGATCGGATCTGAAAGTCGTCGATTTTTACAATGTTACATGCTTATTTGTTGCAAATTAAAGTTAGAATTCCATCTTCATAAAGTGCATTCCTAACTTGTCGAATGCTTATATTGTATTTTGCTGCAGCTCCCTCTTGTTTGGCTATGGCTCTGCATAACATTATGGACGTGGGTGATAGCGAATATAGGACTGTGTATTACAGTGGATGTGCGATATTAGTTTGTTTGATTCCATTATGCCATGGGTTAGCTTACCGACTTGCCACTTCTTACTTCGGTTGAGGCCCTGCTAATTTAATCCCATCGCCCACAGCTACACCAGACATGCATGTTCATTCCGCAGAACACAGTGTGCAGTATGAATTGTGTCCAATGAAAATCGATTTATTGTATAAAAAGTGGGTTCCTCACCTCAGATACTACACACATATGCCCACCGTCAGCCGTCCTCTCCAGCAGCCTTCCCCAGGGCAGACATGCACCTGAAGTAGTTCTCCCCTGAGTTGCCCTTCACGGTTGTGCTACCAACTGAGTAAGGGTCCTACCCGTGGCAATGGTGGTGCTTATATTAGAAACATGAGTCCCTGCCCTGGGCTTCGCGCCGCCAGCTCTCACACTTGACTCCAGTGTAAGCCGGTTCGCCTCGAAATATCGCAGCAGTTGCAGGGGACCTCTTCGCACGAGCGTGTCCCAAGTTCTCCGGACTGCTCATGACCAGGGACGTAACAGTTTAGCGAACCTTCAACTCTTCCCGTTAATTATTTCCCCCGTGATAGCTGTGCTCTGCTAGCCAAGATCGGCTCCACGTGCGAGGCTTGCTCTGACCATCCACAATCACGGTTTCCGGCATTGCTGGCTGCTTCTCACGAGGTAACCGTGTCTGTGCTCCCCTCGTACGGCTTCGACCTGTGTCACGACTATGACTTATGGCAGATGGCATATCATACATATGATCGATGATATATAATACTTATGACAGTCTGTCATCTTGGTCATTTGAGACTCTTAGAGTATGGTTGCTACTCAACATTTGCTAATCGCGAAGCGGGAGAGCAACGAGCGATATTCGCTATTGAAAGCACTTCGGTGCGTCGGCTGGAAGCGCATGCATGCGAACAGCGTTTATGATTTCTTAAACATTTGCCGTTGGCGGTTCGTAACTGGGTCGTAGAAGACGTGACGGAAATTCCTCCACGTCATAATCTCGTAAACATGTATGGTTGTGTGCATAAAATTGCGACCCACCAGAAATCGGGCGTAGCATGGATGAGACCGCCCGAACCTGTCGGTCGAGTATGCGCGCATGTCACCTCAGTTCCATAGAATATGTGGCACTGCGCGAGGTGGTTCGTCTGCTCCCATAAGGTACTCCATCTCGATATACTGAGACGTTCACTGGGTAGGACTCAAGCAGCTCAAGTAGTCAAGTAGATTAGTGACACTATATCGGTTTCACCTGCGACTCAACCGGCCCAGTGACCAATTCTCCTTTAGACCACGACCTCGCGGACCCTGCATTGATGAGATGGAGCGCCCGAAGATATCGCATGATAAGATGACTCGCGAAATTTCTGAAAACTGCAATATTTTTAATCCTGAAAAATCGGAATTAGTTTCAGCAAGTTTTCATCGAAATTGGGGGAATGCTGTGGGGTCAGCGTAAGGGGGTTTCAGGGGGTCTATCGATGCGTATCGACTGGTCACTATATGTTCCCAATATTTCAATTCCAAATGTCCCATGGGAGCGAGTTCCTGATTTCGTTTTATAATTCGCAAGCCCCCACCCCCCCCCCCTCCCTCCAAAGGCTTTGAAAATGATTATTTCTACGTGGCACGTGGTAGGCGCGGCAGTCATGGGAATGCGTAGCTCAACCTCCACTTGCGAAATTTGACCCTGTGGGCCTCTTGTATGCCACCCTCGTACTTCGATTGCATGGCAGTCGCGTAGAGGTAGGTTGTGCGTACGTGCATAGTGCATTTTCGAGATCTATGCTTCAAATGGTCAAAAAGTGGGTCATAATTTGTGCACATGACTATACGTGTGCATTCTCCAGAAATTGGGGAGATTTAGAATTGGGAGATTGGGAGAACAAACGATATCGCGTTTTTCCGGGAACCCCCAATTTTACATTGTACCGACACATTTTCAGTCATCGTCAAAACTATTTGTAAAATATTGTGATTACTTAAAACCGGTATTCGATCACCAAAAAAACAAAAACGCTAGCGTCTAACCATGGCATCGATGACAAATACGGAGACACGTTTAAAACCAGGTTATAATATTCATGCAAACATGTGTTCAATAACCCAGAAGTTATAAATGCGTATAAAATGCAATTTTTACTCGATAAAATGTGCACCTGCTTAAAACGTATCTGTGATGACAAAAGCCCGACATGTGTTCCATACCAATTTTGAACTAGCGTTTTTTATATATGTAGTAAGCTACGTGGAAGATTGGGCAAATGTCAGGCCTACACTCTTCAAGCGGAGCTCTCGTGTGACCTCCACGCTGGCTTGTATCAAGAGTGTGCCATCAGATCGAGACCTCGCAATATTTTACCACGATGGCATCAATGCAAAGACACATGTATTAACCGGGAAGAACTGAATCTTGTGAATCATTCAAGTGTGGGATTGGTGAAGTTTTTCTTTTGCCGGAAACGACAGCTCGTGGAACTCTCGGGGGCAGAATTGGCTGGCAGCCTCCGGTTGCCCTCTCCGGTGCGCAACCGGGTCTGAGCTTAGACGCGGCGCAGGTGGGGCGCCGTTCTGCAACACCCGCTTGTCAACATCCAAGGTCTTACGTGTAGCGTCCATATTCACGAACTCTCCAAGGCGTTCACATGCACGAACTCCAAGGTCGCTAAGGTCACATTCTTTGCATTACTACTCGGGACCTTTGGCCCGGTTTCGGAAGGGCTGACTTTCGGATCGTGTTTCGAAACCCATCCCTTTGTCCACTGGTTCGTATGACCGCTTCCGAATATTTTCTGCCAACTGGGCCTTACTGACTCCATCGTGTTACGAAAGCCCCCTTATCACAATAGCAACACCTATCTTCCGGAAGTACCTTTACATGCACCACACTGCACCGCCGGATACTTTTTATTCGCGCAGCTAAAGTGAAAGCTCCTATTGCAAGCCCTACATGTCTGCGCTGGAATTAGTTTACTGTCGCATCCATCGACATGGCAGCGGTGGTATTCAGGGGCGTTTCGGGGCATTTTCCCCCCACGGGTTTTGGCAGGCGCGTTTTTTCCGCCTCGGTTTCTTGAGGTCATTGCAGTTTCCGAAGTGCTAGCTCTAAGAAGTGTTCTTCAAGAATGGCTTCCGCTCGCTTGCACCAACTGGGGCGCTGAGACGTTGTACCCGTGCTCATAACACGTACTGTCCCATTTTACGCCTGCGCAATGTTACTACTAACACGTAGTGTCCCATTTTACACCTGCGCAATGATCCATCGCTGCAGTATCTGTCGCTGCAGTAACTGTGCATGCATGTGTGACGTCAGCTCAGTATAAATCGAGGACAAAACCGCCCAAGCATTTCGGGTACGTCGATGGATCTGGGATCGGATCCGACATACGAGAAATGTGCATGCACGTGTGACGTCAGCTCAGTATAAATCGAGGACAAAACCGCCCAAGCATTTCGGGTACGTCGATGGATCTGGGATCGGATCCGACATACGAGAAATGTGCATGCACGTGTGACGTCAGCTCATTATAAATCGAGGACAAAACCGCCCAAGCATTTCTCGTACGTCGATGGATCTGGGATCGGATCCGACATACGAGAAATGTGCATGCACGTGTGACGTCAGCTCAGTATAAATCGAGGACAAAACCGCCCAAGCATTTCGGGTACGTCGATGGATCTGGGATCGGATCCGACATACGAGAAATGTTCATGCACGTGTGACGTCAGCTCAGTATGAATCGAGGACAAAACCGCCAAGCATTTCGTAGAAGTAAGTATGTGAAAATGCTTGAAGAGAAAGACAAACTTGTATATATTACTATGGATATGCATACGCGATATGTCTTGGAATCGGAGCAAACGTTGTAGGAGGGCGCGAATATGGGCGGCAGCACGAAGCGGCGCCCCAATCCCACAAGCTTTAACGGTATGAATATCTACACCCCGAAACGTGTGTACAATACACATGTGATTGTGCTGCTGTGAGACTTCGCGTCAAGGAAGGGTTGACGTATGTCTTACTAGATTGTTTGGTGACAGGGACGCATCTCGGGGAAGGGTTATTGAACGTCACGCTCGTGCGGGATCAACGATCGTGGCTATTTGGGGTGTTATGTACGACTCTCCACATTACGCTGCTTGCAGTGAGCGTTTTCTTGGCGTTGTGTGGCTCCGACGCTGCCTACAATCCGGGACCGAATTGGGATATTCCTCCCGTTCTTATAGACTTGTTACCCCTTCTCGTAGAGGTTGGAGATTCCGCTCGCATTATACCTCTTGGAGTGTGGCCCCTGAAAGATGATGATATGGATACGCTTGACACGTTGGTGGGGAAGATAGATTTGTTGTGCGAGGCCTGGACATCAGCAAAAGGACAAGGTGATGTCAATCACGCTCACTCAGAGGAGGTTTGTGACGATGTGGAAATGTCAGACGAGTTGCAAGGTGGACATGAGGAAACGCACGAACGTCCTAGAGGTCAATTGCCGCAAGCAAGTGACGGTTTTGAGGAGTTGACGCGCGGGAATAAGGGTTGGTGGATCGAGAAGATGCGAACGGCATTTGGGAGAAGCCCTCGCCGCATTGCGGGTGCGGTGAGGGCGTATATCGAGTCCCTTCCGGCGGGCTTGAGTTCGGAGGTGCACAAGGAGTGCAAAGCGGCATTGGTGTCGTTAGGTGACCGGCGCGTGGAGACGGTGAAGAATTGTGTTGTGGCGAATTTGAGGGACGCGTTATCACGCTTAGCACGACGAAACACACGTGCGAACGTTAGTCTAACGAGGGGGATAGCGGCTGCGGCATTTGGGAGCAACTTGGCCGAGGATAACTTGGTGCGTACGGCTTGCACGATGCTTGGTGTGCATCAACGCGTTGGAACGCTTGGGGTGGTCGGAAATTCAAACTTGAGGGAGGGGCACACATGGCAACTGCGGAGAGAGGGCGTCGTGGCCTTTGGGAGGGCGTGATGCGTGCGGAACGGATCGATTGTCTACCCGATGCTTGACAATGGCGACTTGTGCTCTTATTAGAGCTTTTTGGTTGCACCCGGACAACACTCGAGTTAGTCCTTGCAAAAAGGACGTCGTGTTGGCACGTGACCCCAACACCGGTGCTTTGAGAACACCGAGGGAGTTCGTGAGCAAACATTGGTTGGAAGCCTCTCAACTAGTAATATATAGGAGGTTTCAAGCCAAGTACCCCGCTCTCAAGATTGGGCAACGTTCCTTTGAGAAGCAAGGGGTGTGCAAGCCGCACAATGTTGTGCGGCTGCGAAGGAAGGACAACATATCTTGTTGTTGTAGGTACCACGAAGACATGAGAATGGTCCTTGAGGGCTTTGACAAGGCCCGAGAGGCGGTGCATTCACCATGTGCGTGCACTTCGGCGACATGTTGCCCACGGGTTCGAAGGACACCTGAGCATAGGCGAAAGGCGGTGGGGAACACGGGAATGGTTTGCACTATTGCAAAGGCGGGGAGGTCGACATCAACTTTCGCCGAGGGCTTGTTGTGTCCGCGGGTGGGGGATAAGCATGCCATGGAGTGCTTGAGAGGGAGGTGCGAGAAGTGTGGCGGCTTGGCCAACTTCAAAGTGTGTGACAGTGAGGTGCAGCATGAGGCGCAAGTGCAGTGGTCTTGTTATGAGACTTGCGGCACGGGACAGATGGACGAGGATGGTAAGGAGATTCGGCGACTGCAGTTTGTGCAGAAGAAGACGAAGCTGGCCGCCTTGATCGCCAAGTTGCAGGCGTTGTTGTTGGGGCACGAGCCGGGGGCTTCGCCAAAGTGTCAGTGCAAGGGGAACTTCTTAGTGAATAGCGCGACCGCAGGGCAACCGGAGGCATGGGCGTTGCGATATAATGAAGTTTGGTGTCGACAGATACCGATAACATTGCAAAACTTGTCGACAGATATGAATAACACCATTATTGGTGTCGACAGATACCGATAACTACACGAAAGTTGTCGACAGATACCGACAAGAAACGAAAACTTGTCGACAGATATTGATATTCCAAAAATTTCCGTTATATCGATATATCGGGGATATCGACAGCAAGTGATAAATTTGTCCAAATATGACCCTTACGACGTCTAGAATCTATTATTACGGCAACCATAGGTTGAACGACTAGCAAGTGCACCCTAGCCTGTGTGTGAACTCTCTAATGTCTACGTGTTCGTGGAGGCCATCATAGAATGTTGGATGGTACCCTCCTCCAAACACTTCCTAAGGTTGGAGTGCATCTGACCGCAAGCACTAAATGAACGCTCAACACCTGCAGTGCTAGCAGGTGCACCCAAAAATTGGCTGGCCATTTTGGAAAACTGAGGCAGGATGGCGCTATGATTCCTATGCCAAACCAAAGGATCAGTATCCTTGGGTGCCACGGGTAATGCGAGGTACTTCATGATCTCATCTTCCTCACCCGGCGCTTGTGTGGCATCAATCGCCACCTCTCCTTCTCCTTCATCATCATTGTCATCCAGAAATGAGGCCGCCACAGTGACCTTTGTCACTGTCCGCATCTTTGAGGGTGGCGCCAACGCAGCTATCTCTGTGTTCACTCCCTTGGGCTTCCAATTACTCTCATATGCCGCCCGCGCCCATGCTTGCGCAGACACCGCGGTCATGAATGTGCATCATGAACGAAAGCCAATGGAATACTCGTAAGAAAAGCACGCAAGATCGATCGCTCCGTGGGTGTTCCAAAGTCAACGCCAAGGCATGCATCCAGCCACCGCCAGCCGCCACACGAGCCACTGTGCGGGATGCGCACGATCCGACATCCGAGATATCGATATTTCCGATATCATCAAATGTCATCGATATCCTTGTCCACAAAATGTTGTCGACAGATACCGATAAACCTGCAAAACTTGTCGACAGATATGAATAACACCGTTATTGTTGTCGACAGATACCGATAACTACACGAAAGTTGTCGACAGATATTGATATTCCGATATCGCAAAAAAAATTGTCGAGAGATACCGATATCTCCGATATATCGATATATCGGATATCGGAGATATCGATACGGTGCCTTGCTAGCTAGGGGGTTTCCAATTTGTGTATAAGAATTGCACAGTTGGATTAGCAGTTAGGTCTGTCAACCTGGCTCCTGCCCTAACTTATCTTACATTTTCTGACTCCGTCCTAGCCAGTCACCACCCACGGTGCTGGGGTGGTGTGCTGAAATCTGTATAGGCAGCCCTCGACCGGGAGTCCCGGTGCAGGCCCATATGACATATCACTAGGCCAACTCTGGACTGTTGACTGATCTATAGGTTCGTGCTATGACACACGTTGTGTCACAGGTAGGCTAGACTCCGAAACCGTCCGAGACCGTTCCGGGTATATCTAGCTTAGGGTTTATTTATCTATTGAGTTTATCCACATGCAGTTCGGGACTATCTGATATCCAGTGAACTAGGATATTCCAGTAAGTAATCGTTTGTGAGCATGCAATTTTTCTGAATCTGGCTCGGATTTCCATTGAATAATAATAATAATAATAAAACATTTACGCTAGCAGAAGGGACAAAGTCCTGAGAGTGCGGTAACCCTGCAAAGCAGGCTAGTGAAAACACTAGGGGCTACTCCCTCTACTATAGCGCGCCCACAAAGGGGCTCAACCCACTTTTCAGCAGGGTGACATCTAGAGAAAAAGCAAGGTGCTAAGCAAAAAACTCTAGAAGGTGGAGAAGCAGCCATGGCCGGGTGAGTGGAGGGGTGGCTGAATCTGAGCGGTGGGGAGGGAAGTCGAAGAATTAAGGGGGTATTTGGAGACGTTGAGGAAGGGGGTCAGGGTGGGGAAGGGGGAGAGGGGGGTGGTGGGGAGGGGAGGGGGGGAGGGCCCCTCCCCTAGGGGACGGGGAACCACCTTATATTGCAAGACTTTTGAAAATTACTGCAAAAGGGTTTGAAGAAAGTCGTTTGATTGCTGCACAGCTTCTGTTTCTGTCATGGTCTCACTGCTCGAGATGTCAACTGTATGCGGGTCAGTGTTTAAGGTGGTGGTGGTGTTTAACAGAAACACGTCTCGCCTATTTTTGGTGTGTTGCCTACAGATTCTTGAAAGTTTTTTAAGGAGAGGTTTAATCTTGCCACGGGGAACACCTATCGTGTTGAGCACAGTACCGAAAAGAGGAGGGAGGTACCCCATGAGTGTAAGTGCTTTGGGCCATTTCACGGTGCTAATGAAGGGCTTAGAAGCTACGTTGGTGATTGTCGTGTCATGGTGACCGCCATAATAATGCTCAGCACCATTCTGATGATAGGGGGGGTCTTGGGTGGGCCATGGGCACAACGAAGAAGGGAGTACGTTGTCCCTTTCGTTCAGAACTTCATTCCAAACATCAGGGCTAACTCCAGTGTATTCTAGTCTCCTCTCCGTGACTCTGGACTTAGGGAGGACATTGAGGAACCATCTAGCAATCTTTTTCTGTGTAGGCCTCCAGTCAAAGGCTGGTTGAGTATCGCTGGGTGCACTGTCTATAGCTATGATAACGACAACCGAGAAATCATCCTTATAGCATCCGCCACCTGGGAGAACGTAGGGGTCATCACCCGTCCAATAACCATGTGGGATAAATGGAATAGTGTTATGCGGGAATCTGAAAACAAGTTTAAATCCTTTATCAAACCATCTTTTTGGTTTTTGGGAGACAGTGGAAGAATCCATGTTCCTGAAAATCCGGGTACAGTGTTGGCCGCTTTATGTCCCATCTCCAAGGTAGTCATAACCGCCGAAGATTTGCCCTTATCCTTTCCATCAAAGGGGGGATTTCCGTAAACTATTCTGCCAATGCCTGTTAACGGGTCCACGTAGGCATCCCAAGCGAGGCCATCAAAACCGATTTTCCCATGATAACAGAAGGGCCTGAGGGCTTTTTTCATTCTAGTGGTGGGTATGCATCTTCTCGAGTAAATTCTAGGGTGGGCATTTAGTGGGTTGGAGAAAAGTTCACAGCCGTTTTTGTCAAGGTTTCTGTCATCCACCAAAATATCTAAGAGGCTTCTTCTTATTGCATAGCAGTTTTTAGGGTCTCCCGATTCAAATTTACATGCATTGAGGGCTTCATGGATATCGTGTGCCCTATTCGAGTACTCCGCAAGTGAGCATGGGACTGCTTTGTTGGAAAGGCGGTGCCAAGCCAAAAGTTTCCAAAACTCTTTCTTTTGAACATATTGAAGTTCGGGATATTTAATTGTTCCCTTAACATGGTCCACTTCAGGCTTTGCGGTCACAGCAATGGTATTCTTTTTTGAACTTGATGGACGGTACATGCTAGCTTCCGGGAGAGCGTGTAAGTATAATTCCTCATTCATTTCCTGTCTTAGGTCAGCAAGTGGGAAAAGTTTCGATGGTTGTGTTCTGATGTATGTGGTACCCTTTCCAGGGTTTAGTAGTTTAGGTTTTTCTGAGATTTCTTCAGCGATGATTTTCCTTAGTTCGATATCTTGGGTTGTTCTAAGATTATATAAACTATCATTATGCCCTGGGCATTCAAGTTGGATGTGTTCGAAGGTGCATTTTGTATTCTGTTGGCAGTAGGGGCAGTTTTCGGACCCGATTTTCCCCAGTTTAAATAAGCGTGCAGGAGAGGCTTGAAGACCCAGGAGTTCTCTACTTCTAGAAGCGGTGAAAGCTTTAGGCGTCATTTTGGAAATATCTTTGGTGGGGGCGGTGTTATTCTCGTTGAGCATTCTCAGATGCTTCCCTTGGGACTGTAGGGTTCTCCAATTATGATAGTGTGAGAGTCGCTGAATTCTTCTGATGTGACTACGTATATCGCCTAAAATAGGGACCTCAAAAAAGAATAATGAGAAGGGTAGTTCCTCGGCGGGGTCGTAGCGGGAAATGTCAAAACAGCCCCCTCTGAATGAGGCTCTTTTAGCAGTGCGGTCCACTCTGTCGTGGACTTTGTCATTATTGTGACCCCTGATCCATTTAAGGATGATTTTACTGTGGTCTCCTTCACTGTAGAAGCCAAGTTCTTCTAGCAGTAGGCGAACAGCCTGCACATCTCTGCGATTAGCTTCACGTAGTTTGTCCCGAGCACTCATGGACCTGCCATCCTTTGTTACCGCAGATATTGCTGCCATAGAGTCAATGGCATGTACCATTGGAGTAATAGATTTGAGGAGTTTCTCTTTTTGTTCTGTGAGTAGAAATCGCAGTCCCGCAATTTCAGCAGATGTGCTACTCGGGTTTTGGATATCCTCCTTGATAAGGAGCCCCTGTGCGGAGAAAGTTCTTGAGGGGGGATATTCATCTTCCGTACAAGTGGCATCCCGTTGTCAAAGTTTTTTATAGCATATGCTGCCCCACTGCATGCTGTTTTCTTTCCAGCAAAAAGGGAACCATCGCTTGCCATATCATAGTCTTCCATTTGTTTGCTCTTTTCGGCGTTGGAGGTGGATTCTTCTTCCGAGTCGCTGGGGCAGCTGTATTCACTTTCTTCCTCCGCAGTTTTGTTTTTCATTCTGGCAATAATGGTTTCATACTGTCTGTCTGAGATGTAATCATAGTGTGAGTTGATATCACTAACTGTAGCAAGGACAGAAGAGGGCGGGTCCATATGGTCATTATATTCAAAAATAGAACCTGCTGGAATTAGGATGCAACCGTCATTGGTGATACTATATTCAAAGTCGTATTGAAGACTGTTGGTACCTTTGATTCTGACAAAGACATTAGGGTTTATGGCATTGTTACTGTATTCTGTATATTGTATTGACATGGCCTCTAAGTCAATATTGGTAATGTGAATAAGAGAGATGGAATTTCGGTCACCATTCCCTTTCCAATGAAATTCACCCGTGTCGGGGGGTACTATGTTGTCTCTATATTGTTTTTTTGACATATCTAGCCTGTGGGTCCAAATCTACGGGGTTTTGAAGCATTTCCTTTTCGATTTCGGTTAGCCATCCAGGGGGTCTACTGCCATTCAGCCTGAAAAAACATTTACTTTCTTGCCAGTTTTTTAACATTCCACCGCAAGGAGTTAGAAAGGAACCTGTGTGCTTGAGGTTGTATTTTTGTATTGCGGAGGTAACATTCCTCGACATGTAGAGTTGTCTGGGAAGGGTGGTGATTAATGTATTTTCACCCGCTTCATTTTCAGGGTAATTTTTTGAGTCAATAGCGTATCCAAGTTTTGCCATAATGTGACCTGTACGCCTAAACCAGTTAAAACGTTTGTCTTTAGTATGGCTGTAGGTTGCATAGTGCGATAAGGGGAAACCCGATATAACATTTTTACCCATTTCGTTGTTCATGTTTTGAATTATTATTTTAAGCCATAGATTGCTATTTCTACGGTATAGTGAGATGAGGTGGGGATCAGTGATACGGTCCGTGTGGTTGTGTTGCCAATATTCGTGTTCATCCGCGGAACACAGGGTGTTCATAGTTTCGGTGATACACGACGCGGTTACAACATCAAAGACACTATCAATACCGTACCCGCCTTGGCAGACTGCTGTCCAGATTATTTGGTGATTGGTGTCAACTGGGCAGCCCAAATATTTAATTATAAACGAAGCTATCATTTTGTCTAATTCAATTGCGACATTCTTTGAGGAGTTGGCAATTGCTGAGGTAACTTTAAGGGGGTATGCCATCCTCGGAACTACAACTGCATTTATAACATATCTTAGCTGGTGTAGAGTCATGTGTTGCAGTTGGATGGATGTGAGAGTAGATTTAAGTCTGTCGATAAGGATTTCCGCCTGTTTGTCCCATTCCCCATTTAGTGCAAACCATACTCCGAGATATCTGTTTACCTCTTTGCTGTTGGAGAAATCGAGGAATTCTGGTGACTCAGGGGGTATCCATTTCGAATCAATGGAAGGACTTGGGTCATTTGTATTGGGCTCCAGGTGACCCCCTGACTGAGATGAGTAAATCATCGGACGGGTCATATCGCGTTACTGTTTTGCCCTGAGGTTTAATGCGCTTTCTGTAAGAGTATTTGGATTTCTTAACATTGATGGGAATACCAATGAAGCTCATAAATTCATTAACTACACCTAGCATGTCTTGAACTTCGTCTTTAGTTTTCCCCACGAGAATGATGTCATCACAAAAGAACCGTGCAAAGATATTTAAAGTGGTGTCCTTTTCTAATAGGTTTTGGGAGGGAGGAATAACATTATTTCCCGGTTTGTCTGGTCTATGGCGTTCCGAGTTCAGTTCATATCCATATGTGGTTCCTGTCGGGTTTACACCGTTTGCTCTTTTTGCTAACCAAATTGCCAGAATGTCCATAATGGCTACAAACCTAAGTGGGCTCAAAACTTCTCCCTGAGGGACTCCACATTCTAGGGACCATTCATCCGTGAGGCCTTCTTCAGTGAGTACCATTCTAGAAGCATCATTGGTAATGTCTGAGATGATGTTGATTATTTGTGATGGGAGTCCCAGCTTTCTCAGCGCTAAATTGCTCATCCAGAATTCAGCTCTGTCAAATGCTTGTTTGAGGTCCAGGTAAACTACGTGAAGGTCTTTGTCGTATCTATTGGCATCCGAAATTACTTCATTCAGAATTTGAAGTGAGTCATCTATGTTTTTATTCGGAAGAAACGCATCTTGAATGGGAAAGAGAATGGGGTGAGTGTTAAGAATTGTTTTGAGACGGTTAGCAATTATTGTGTTAAATAGTTTAAGACCCGTTTCCAACATTGTGAGGGGTCTAGAGTTATCTATTGTACATGGTGCAGAGGGATTTTTAGGGATTGGAAGGATGACTCCAGATTTTGCACTCTTTGGAAATTTCCCAGTTATAAGGATGTGGTTAAAAAGTGAGACAGTAACCTCTTGAAAATTTTCTGGGCCCTTGATCCACTGCGAGTATCTCATTCCTGAGGGTCCTGGTGCTGTGGAGATACCACAGTCCGAGTATGCTTGTTGGAGTTCTTTGTGCGTGATTTCTGTCAGTAATCTAGCAGCGGCCGTATCGGGGATTTTGGGGCTGTCCTTTAGAATGTCAGTGAGCCACTGTGGGAGTTCATCTGGCTCATTCAGTTTGGCGACCAAATCGAATCGAAAATGAAAAAAAGCTGCAACTCGCGACGTTAACAGTGTAAACAACAAATTTCTGGGGCTACGAAAAGGGGACACCTTAAGTATGGTCGAAAATCTCCGCTTAAGTATGGTGGGAAATAGCCACAAATCGCGCAATTTGGCCCACTTAATGAAGGAATCACCCCCAAGTGTTATATATGGCTACGACCGGGTCATCGAGACGGTCATTTCGATCCCTTGAAAGTCACGATCGGATGACTTTGATCTGGGGGTTGTCATCGCTACCTCTGGTCCTATGCTACGTCTTTCCCCTGCAAAACGCATTCAGAAACATCGGAAACGTAGATCCTACCGACGAAGCAACAAACGAAAAAGCGTTTCTCCATACATATGTGACTGTGAACACAAAGCACACGTCACGCAAGGAAGAGTGCGCACCGCTTTGCGCCACTTCAAGGCTATCAAATAGTAAGCTTGTTTACGCCTTTGATTATCACACAAAAGCTGAGGGCGCTGACGAATGTAAGTGATGAACTTCTCGATGTCAACGCGCGTCAACACTTGCTCAAACGCACACAAGCGAGAGTAGTGCAACAAGCACTCGACCGGATCTGATGTATCTTCGGGCGGCGGATATTGCCTGTCTACTTGAAGCTTTCGTGGGTTTGAGGAATCCGGAATATTATCAGCGCAAGATATATCTTGCAGATGGGACATACTGTTCAGCCGCTCCCGCTCCCGCGACTGCAAGGTATCATAACTTTCAAAAGATAGGTGAAAGAAGTGAGAACCCCCTCAAGATTGGATCGAATGTAGCAGATGAACGATTTCGATCGGGGATTGCTATGTGGTATCATCGGACAGCTCTAGTCAAGCCGAATCTGTACATAGGTCGATCGTAGAGTTTGAATCATTATTCTGGACGCTACGATCGATAGCGTAAATGTCACCCTAATCTGACGGTGCTTAACCCTAGACGGCTCCGCGATCCAGAAAACTCACTAGACCGTACAGTACAGTACCCTTAAAGTAAGGTGCAGGTAGTAATAAGTAAGGTAATTTGCTCTGGTCCTAAAACACAAAGAGCAAAGGTTAATTCATACAGGCGAAAAACAAGACACAGACAGGTTTAAAGACAAGATAGCTCGGTCTCATTCGAATTTCGTGTGAATGGCTGAACGATTTCCATCCCTCTACTGCCGAAGAAGAGCGTAGAGGCGCATTCTGCGCTCAGTTGCAGTGACTTCAACTGCTGACGACGTCTCACACAACACTGACAAAAGTTTCTCGCGCTCCTTCAACGTGCAACTTTGGAAAGTGACACGCCTGACCTTCTGTAACGCAAGCTATGACTTCCGGCCCGTTTACCTTTAGACTTATAGGTTTTAGGCTACAGGTGAGTTCGGAATTATGATCTTCGACTAAACAGCCGCCAGCCCTCGTATTTGCTCAAACCTCCTGTGAATTGTGCAGGCCCCGCGGCTTTCACGTCCCTCTTCGACACTGATGTTCAATCTTATACTTGTAGCCTACTTTCTGATATCCTCGGGCCTTGTGTACGACATAATTGCCGAGCCACCTTCAATGGGAACTCATCAAGACCCTGCTACAGGTCTGTCTTTTTCTTACACTTGATCCACCCCTTCTCGTATTCAATTGGCCAACTATTGCCCTGCAAGGAGGTTCACTTATTTCCTGAAAGTTATTGTTGTGATTTTGATATGCACGTTTTTAATTGAACTCCTAAGCTTTATAATGTATCAATACTATTGCTACGCTGCTTTTGTGCTTCTCCCTGGCTGCTTCTCTCTTTGCTGCTCCCTGGCCGCGGCAGCGTAGAAAGCCATGCACTTTGTCTCGGTCGAAGCCAAGCCACCAAGACTATGGTTGAATTACTTCTATACAATATGCCTGCGTGCCCAGGGCACGTGAAGTCGGTTCCCTTCATGCCAAACCGCATCAACGGACAATACATCATCGAGGGCCTGTCTGCGGGTTTCTTGTTCACGCTAGGAGGTCTGTTCTCCTCGCTGTAATCCTTGAAAACCTTTCTGTGTTAACTTGAATTACAGCTGCCTGTAACGCTTTTCCTACTCATTTTGCTGTCGCTCAAGAAGAGTGCTGTGTTCGACAGGTTTTGGGGTCATCATGCTTGACTGGGCGAATGACAAAAGCATTTCAAAACGAAATAGATATCTGTTCACTTTGAGGTAAGTAAGCTTGCGTGTTCAATTTGTCACCGACCGTGTCATGAAACCCTCAAGGGACAAAGTTTCTCTCGAGCGTGCGTGACAACGCCGTGCTTAGCACTACTTGTGAAGCCCTTCCCTCAAAGAACGACCCTCGCTTGAGTACTCGAGGCTTTCTGACAGCATGGTAGAACTAAGAATACTATGAAGGATATAAAACTTCTTACCGACATTCCGCCACCCAAAACTGAGTGCAGCGGCACTTAGTTCCTCGCCGAAAAGCTAGACCTCTTTGCTAGTTTCGTTTTCATGACGGTTTTCCCCGTGTAAACGCAGCGGCGTGATCTCTTTCGTGGCGTCATACTCGTTGTGCATCGTCTTCTTTAAGATCAAAGTTCCCGGTGAGCTCTGAGTGCCCCGGAAACCCCCGAAGCGGGCTTCCACATGGAGTTGGGTTAGAGGTTCGACGTCCCTTAGAAAAAGCGATCTTCCATCTTCAGAGGGAGCGATTATCCATGCTTTTCCGACAACATGTCCGCAATCTTCAGAGAGAGCGATCATCCATGTTTTTCCGACAACATGTCCGCAATCTTCAACACCTCTCAGAGCCTGGCCTATCTTTTCCAGAGCACCTTGAAGACTTTTCTCAGCGGACTCGTCGAGACGGCTGCACAAGGCCCGCGCAACCTATTTTGCTCGCTGCACAGGGACATCCCTTGACGGCTTGAGCGAGTTCCCCATGTGCTGTCGCGAGTAGTTGAAATATCGTTCGCTTTCACTTCGAGGGCGTAGACTCGTGTAGATTTCGACCACTCAAGCACTCGTTGCGGATGATCGAGCAGAGGAGGCCGTAAGGAGACATCGATGAATACACTGCGAATGCTAAATATGTTGGGACTGGCGGCCAGCTCGTCAATGCAGGGGGTGGCTTTGTTTGGAGGGCTCTTCAGGATATTTGAAAGGGGAGTGAAACAAGTGCAGGAAGCATGGGGTCACAAAGACAAATCGAGTTGGAGTAAGAATGCAGACAATTCTGCATCCGTCTCCCTGTAGTATTGAGATGTTGCATCTCATTTATCCCGTTATTGTCATCATATTTCAATGTGGAAGAACTTTTTGCAAATAGGTTTCCGCTCTGTTGAAAAGACTCCGTACCATCAGCAGAATCACTAACTGACAATACCTCGAAACCTTACTGAAATCAAACAAACTGTACTTGGACTGATACTACCAAAGAATACATGTAATAACCTACACAAATAGACTGGTTTTTGCTCCAACTCAGACCATTCATACTTATTGCAAATATCTCTTTGGTCGACTTCGAAGGTTTGCTTAGGCATGGGCATATCACATAGCTTATGACTAATGTTTCATTTTGTGTTAATTCTGGAGGCGATACTATGAACTCTCGGAGCACTCGGAACTACTCGGAGCACGTGTGCTGCCGAATTGTACCAGCTGCATATGGATATCGAGTAAAAATATGCTGACATATGTCTGGTACTTTTTAAGTGAAAGGTGTAGATCGGTAGATGGGCAGTGATGGCTTGCGAGATGCCACTGGCTCATAAAAATATAGGGCGAGTAGCTTTTGGCTAATAGGGGTGAAGAGTATCACGGAAAATCTAGAATTGAGTGATAGCAACCGTGTCATACCTGAAATCGATATACCTGAATCGAGATGGTGTCAATTTTAACTGATTCATTGCCCTCCAGTCGCTCCGTTTGGCGTTTGGCACGAGGGGGGTCCTAATTACGTTGATAAACAAACGCGCGAACGTACGTCGCGTCGTGCCCTGCTGGACAGAATTCAAGTGTGTCCATATCTATGCAATTTCTCAGATCTGTGATGTAATATGACATGTCGAACGCAAGGTTACAGCGCGCATCATGATCGCATCATGGCATGCCAGAGCTACAATATGCCTTTCGAATTGTGTTTCGAAGTCGAAGTACTCCCAACTGCCGCTATTTTCGTTTTAGCAAAGTGCGCACCACCTGACCGCTCCCCGCCTGCGTCGTGCCTACATCCTGCGTGCTTGCCTGACTGATGGATTATGTGTTTTCCCCTCTTGAACAACCTTATTGTATGTAATACACAGGACGCGGTCACGTAATATTTCACCTTCGCCTTCGTTCTCAAGTTGGAGGGAAATCTGAGGTGATTCGCTTCGGATTCGTATAATCTAGTTCCCGAATGACAACGCGTCCTCTAGAACAACGAATGGGCGACGACCCGAAAACCGGCGGACTAACGCCGGCGACACGAGTTTTCCTGACGATTTATGACATGTTAAGTGGCAAGCTAGCGTCACGTCGCCATTTTCAAGATCATTTCAGCTAGGCTGTGGTTTATTTCCAAAATTTCTGAAAGGGAGCTGAATATTAGCTGTGATGTTATTATGCTGCCTCGCATCGTCGCGTTATGCTGCTATTTTGTTATTCTCTTTTGTTATCCTTAAGTTATGCTACGTGCGGCAACATTCCATGGCTGGAGACACGTCTGTTTGTCGAGTTGCTGCCTTGCTGACCTGTCCATGTGACAACGCCCCGCGACTGAAATTCCGTTGTGAATGCGTGAATCTCGAATCTGCGAGTTGCTGGACGTTGATCGGACGGCAGGTGACTTGTGGCACAAATCTACGAGGGGGGAAAAGCAGGAGACACACCCCCACCTTAAGGGGGGGGGCAAAGTCTCTCTCTCCGCGAGTCCCCGGGGTAAATTCTAATTTAAGGCACGCCCCAGATCTGGATGTCGCACCCGACAACTCCAGATAAGCAACTCCAGATAAGCGCGCGATGGTCGCGACAGGTCGATTGTCCGAAACTGTCATCCTCGTCGGTTTTCGGGATTACGAAGAGCGTCACAATTTAATCGGGCACTTTTTATATGATTTTAGATTTTTTAGTGTCATGCGACGGTACATTCGGGCCGCGATCGTAACATACCTGTAAAGTCTGTCCTTCGCGTCGTCTCTCGTCTGTCATTGCCAACCAGTCAAACGAATCGCGCTGAGACATTTTACGTCTGCATCGATCTTGCTTCTTATAACCTACAACGTTCACCTCACGTGGCATCGTGACTGCGGTGATATGCGCAAGGGTTATTTGTGTGCTTGGCTTCTTGCATGTTTCATTTATTCTAATTTTGTATGTGGATTCGTAATATTGGGTGTACAGCTTATGTCGCAGGTGGGCCATGGCTTCCTCGCGGGAGGCCGCCTCGCCCCTCTTGAGATGCGGAAGTCTAGGTTGGCGGATGCCAACCTAGCTTGGGATGAAACCTAGCCACATCGCTATCGTCTAAGCATATGCATACACCAGTCACTATTAGGTGTGTAAAGTTTGGGTCGCTTTAGATAAGGGTAAGGCATGGTTTGATTTTATTTGGGTATGCGGTACAATTTCGCCCGCATCGAGTGTGGAAGTCTCGGCCGGCATTATGGCAACCTTGCTGGGGGTAAAGCCCACCAAGCAAGATCGATGCGGACGTAAAATGTCTCAGCGCGATTCGTTTGACTGTTTAGCCATCGCATGACAGACGAGAGACGACGCGACGCGACGGGAAGGACAGATTTTATAGGTACGATGATATGATGCCATTAAGTTTAACCATACGATCGCGGCCCGAATTCCCCTTAAAAATGATAAAAGTGCCCGATTAAATTGTGACGCTCTTCGTAATTCTGAAAAGGGAAGGGATATACGCGCTGGAATTCACACGTCGTTTCCGTCTCAATCCTGAAAAAATTCTGAACCAGTGTCACGGTCATATCGTCTCGCATCGTCTCGCATGTCATCGTGAATTTAATTTACAGGATTATCAAAATTTAATATAAAATTTAATTTTCAGGATTGAGACGGAAACGACGTGTGAATTCCAGTGCGTATAACCCTTCCCTTCTGAAAACCGACGAGGATGACAGTTTCAGACAATCGACCTGTCGCTGTCGCGACGCCATCGCGCGCTTATCTGGAGTTGCTTATCTGGAGTTGTCGGGAGTCGGGTCTCGGGTGCGACATCCAGATCTGGGGGGTTGCACGATGCACGTCATAGATAAAGATGCTATGCCAGTCGATCTAAAGATCTCCACTAAGCCCGCGGCCGAATATTTGACGTCAGTTTGCGATAGGACGGCATTGGCACGATACGATTAGTAACCGAGTTTTATTATTCTGACGATTGGAATTCTATGTCTCTGTGAAAGTATATACTGTAGTATTCTAAACACCGCGTCTGCCATGCCATAACGTCGGGGTCGGTGGCGTCGTGTGCCAGGGGACAGTGGTACATCTAAGCCGTTCAATTGGCAGATTGTATTTCTATCCAGTGGAGCAGCTCAATGGAAATGGGTAACGAAAGGGACCCCAGAACCATTTACTGCGTACTTTGGAGAGCGAGAGCATAGGACCGCATATTCCTGGCAGCATATTATTGTCATGCCTTCTGGAGCGCTACGCCGCTGGGAGCGTAAGAGAGGTGGTAGCTGGTTTCTGGAAGACGCCACTCGCGCGAAGGAGCCAGTAGCGCCATTTTCATTACCGATTAGTAATGCGCGCTGGAAGTTGGCAACTAAGACTGACGAGTATCGCGGAATTCCATACGCTGGTCCTAAGAAGAAATCGACGCCTACGAACAGTGACGATTCGGGTGCCGGCGCTGTGGCCTGGAGTAAAGAGAAGCTGCCAGATTCTGATGACGATGATGACACGGGTGCTATTGACAGTAAGCATGCCATTGATACTGCCAGTCCGAAGTGGGAGTATGACACGCCTGGTGAATATGACACTGAGGATGACGTCAGCGAGTTCGATGACTTGGTAGCTGACGATGCTGAGGAACAGGCTGAAGCTCGAAGGTTGAAGAGACAGGGACTGCAGTTGATCATGGATGACAAGGGTGAACTTATCTGGGTGCCAAAGGGCACATCCCCGACATCACCCGTTCAGCCAGAGGATCAGCCTATCCCCGAGCAGAAGTCTGATGCCATATCTGGTTGTACTTCAGCCCGAGGTGTGGAGACCAAATCTAAGCTGAAGAGTCAACCTGTCAAGACTGATAATATCGACAGTGACGACGAATCGGAGTTGGCCCCTCGGAGGAAGAGGGTCAGAGGCAACTAGATAAGCTAGATGGCTTCTTCGGGTTGCTGAAGATGCTGATCGCTGTTGTGGGGTAAGGCCGCGGATAAACTTGGCCACTGGTTTATATCTTTGCAACAATGGATAGCCTTTCTCTTTGCCTGGACGATAACAACCATCAACAAGCACACCTATGTCATCGGCTGCAACGTGGACTTCAAATCGTGGATCGACCCGCACTTGAACGAAGAGTTTGGTGGCCACGCTGGACGAGGCCGTAAGGTGCATACTTGGTGCATGTACGTCGCTCCGGACGAGCACGTCCGAGCGAAATACAAGTTTGGTGACAGGTTCAAGGAATGGCTACCAAGTGGCGTGGACGAGGATCCGAACCTTGGACTGATTATTTGTACCAGTTACCCCGACGTCGACTCCGCCCCGGGCTATATGGACAACCCGGAATGGAAGCGCAAGGGGAACGGGGAAACAAGGTATTGGACATGGAGCAAACAACGCGGAGCTGTCTATTGGGACTCCGAGCCGCAACGCCAGATCTGGTGAGCCAGCAACGACACGATGAATTGAAAGCAACCTTCCCATTGCCTTTGAAGGTGGCGGCCGTGCGAGAGCGACATCCCGAGGAATTACCTCCGAAGTGGGACCTTTCACTGCTGCTGACACGTGCGCATACCCGCGCATCTACAGTCAAAAGCGATGGGCTCTTGAAGACGCGGTATGCTAAGGCGGAGCAGTTCAATGTATGTTTCGACGGCGTGACGCTTAAGAAACAAGCGGTGGAGAAAGAAGTCCTGAAAAATATTGACGTCAACGAGGCTGTGGCTTTTATGCGCGAGGCCAAGTATTGTACTGAGCTGATTTCGTCCAGAAGGTAAGTAAGACGAATGTTTACCTGCCGTGTGTAGCTGTATGTGGTATATTTTGTCGCACACTCTCCTCTAACTTTAATTATGCTTACGCAGGTACGAGGATAAACACTTACACCGAGTGTTATCTGAGCGGAATGCTGAACTGCGGGATCTTACGACCAAGACCAAGAAGTTGGAACGCCTGATCCAGCTTTTGAAGCTTTTGAAGTGAGATGCTGCTGAAGAAGCTCCCACAGTTCGTGCAGAGGCAGAAGATGCTGCTGAAGAAGCTCCCGCAGTTCATGCAGAGGCAGGTGTGCGTGAAAAAAATGGAAAGAGGAGTCGGAGAGGAGCTCCACCTGCTGCTCGCAAGAGGTTTTCAGGCGTACAAAGGCAAAACGGGGCGCGCAGAACTTCACCCGCCTCCGAAGGCGACAGCGACGATACTAATATGGAGATGGATCTTGCCACTCGCAGTCGGAGTCGGCAGGCTGCAGCCCGCAAGAAGAAGCCTGGAAAGCAGCCAAAACGGCAGAAACAGCCCAGCAGCAGTGAGGGCACGGGTGATGATGGCGACGATGCGCACTCCTCCGGTATTGATGAGAGCCTATATGACCGTGGGATGCGTTTGGCATCGCAGAAGGAAAACTTGCCAGCCGACTAGCGACTACGCGTTCGAGGACATGACTGTCGGCAGCTATGCCGTGACCGTTGCAGGCGGAGAAGCCAGCGACAAGTGTTGGTTCAACGTTATGCTCCCGGACGGCGGTAAGTCACTCCCACTCCATTTCGTGGAGGTGGTGGGGGAGCATGCCTCACGGAAGGAGATAAACTGGCAGTTCTGGTTGCCAGCACAGTCACGGAGAACGTTCGAGACGGTAGAACAACTCTGTGTGGTTGGAGCTTTCGTACGGGGTCCCCGCAGCCTTCGCATGAAGTCTACATTTGACGTGAACGAGCTTTTGACGTGCTGGGATGAGACCGCAAAATCTGGTGTTCAAGGCGGAATTCCAGGTGGTGAGGAAAACGCCGAGCTTTTAAAAGCACTGCTGGAGAACTCTGAAGAGTAAATATGTGCAGTCAAGAGTACGTATGGGCATGCATGTACACATGTGGTTGTGCTTACACCCTAAATTGGTGTTGCCACTTAGGGTTTCCCCCGCATGGGGGCCATTTGCTCCTGAAATCTGCACGGAGATACACGTGCTTGATATTTTATTTGTTCAAATATGTTTTTATGGCAAACTACATTATAACATAGCACGTAACGGGTCCATTACCAAGAACATTTACATATGTTACCTACCCTTTTGTGAATACGCGTGTGATAAAGCATAGGGTTTGAGGGGGATTTTGGCAAAATTGTGCTGAAATCGATGAAAATATCAACCCTCTGATATGACCGCCACCGCCGCTGCGTGATGCTTGACATGCGCCCTCGCCCCATCCTGCTCCCCCTTGGCATGCGCCGTCTCAAAGAAGTTCCGTTGGCAAGGTACACCTAATGACCACTCGTATTTGCTGTTCGCCACATCTGCAAACCCTGCCGCGCATTTATTTTGTCCCGCACAGCCATCTGCCCACTCGTGGATAAACAAGGGCTTTGCGATCCCCCTCCCGATGAAGTAGTCTCTGATGATCAACTCCCGCATGTACTGAATGAAGCGGTGATCGTGCTTCCGGTCATCGCTCAGCAAGTACACGTAATCCTTCACCAGCACTGGGTTCTCCGCGGTTGATTCCACCCCATCCACGGCCATACACGCATGTCTCCACACCACGCAGACTAATATGGTCGCCTGCTTCACCACCCAATGCAGACTTTGCACTTCTCGAGGAATGTTCAATGAATGATTCTCCGAGAAGTCAAACAAGAACACCGCATGTCCCAGTGGCAAATCCCTGACGCACGTCTGAAACTGCCGCTGCTGGTGTAATGCCATGAAAGTGTGATATGCATATGGCCGCAGAAACGCGCAATCCCCGCAGCCTTCCAACTTCTTCCACGCCCATGCCTCCGGTTGCCCTGCGGTCGCGCTATTCACTAAGAAGTTCCCCTTGCACTGACAGTTTGGCGAAGCCCCCGGCTCGTGCCCCAGCAACAGCGCCTGCACTTGGCGATCAAGGCGGCCAGCTTCGTCTTCTTCTGCACAAACTGCAGTCGCCGAATCTCCTTACCATCCTCGTCCATCTGTCCTGTGCCGCAAGTCTCGTAACAAGACCACGGCACTTGCGCCTCATGCTGCACCTCACTGTCACACACTTTGAAGTTGGCCAAGCCGCCACACTTCTCGCACCTCCCTCTCAAGCACTCCATGGCATGCTTATCCCCCACCCGCGGACACAACAAGCCCTCGGCGAAAGTTGATGTCGACCTCCCCGCCTTTGCAATAGTGCAAACCATTCCCGTGTTCCCCACCGCCTTTCGCCTATGCTCAGGTGTCCTTCGAACCCGTGGGCAACATGTCGCCGAAGTGCACGCACATGGTGAATGTACCGCCTCTCGGGCCTTGTCAAAGCCCTCAAGGACCATTCTCATGTCTTCGTGGTACCTACAACAACAAGATATGTTGTCCTTCCTTCGCAGCCGCACAACATTGTGCGGCTTGCACACCCCTTGCTTCTCAAAGGAACGTTGCCCAATCTTGAGAGCGGGGTACTTGGCTTGAAACCTCCTATATATTACTAGTTGAGAGGCTTCCAACCAATGTTTGCTCTCGAACTCCCTCGGTGTTCTCAAAGCACCGGTGTTGGGGTCACGTGCCAACACGACGTCCTTTTTGCAAGGACTAACTCGAGTGTTGTCCGGGTGCAACCAAAAAGCTCTAATAAGAGCACAAGTCGTCATTGTCAAGCATCGGGTAGACAATCTCCGTTCCGCAAGCATCACGCCCTCCCAAAGGCCACGACGCCCTCTCTCCGCAGTTGCCATGTGTGCCCCCTCCCTCAAGTTTGCATTTCCGACCACCCCAAGCGTTCCAACGCGTTGATGCACACCAAGCATCGTGCCACCAAGTTATCCTCGGCCAAGTTGCTCCCAAATGCCGCAGCCGCTATCCCCCTCGTTAGACTAACGTTCGCACGTGTGTTTCGTCGTGCTAAGCGTGATAACGCGTCCCTCAAATTCGCCACAACACAATTCTTCACCGTCTCCACGCGCCGGTCACCTAACGACACCAATGCCGCTTTGCACTCCTTGTGCACCTCCGAACTCAAGCCCGCCGGAAGGGACTCGATATACGCCCTCACCGCACCCGCAATGCGGTGAGGGCTTCTCCCAAATGCCGTTCGCATCTTCTCGATCCACCAACCCTTATTCCCGCGCGTCAACTCCTCAAAACCGTCACTTACTTGCGGCAATTGACCTCTAGGACGTTCGTGCGTTTCCTCATCTCCACCTTGCAACTCGTCTGACATTTCCACATCGTCACAAACCTCCTCTGAGTGAGCGTGATTAACATCACCTTGTCCTTTTGCTGATGTCCAGGCCTCGCACAACAAATATATCTTCCCCACCAACGTCTCAAGCGTATCCATATCATCATCTTTCAGGGGCCACACTCCAAGAGGTATAATGCGAGCGGAATCTCCAACCTCTACGAGAAGGGGTAACAAGTCTATAAGAACGGGAGGAATATCCCAATTCGGTCCCGGATTGTAGGCAGCGTCGGAGCCACACAACGCCAAGAAAACGCTCACTGCATGACTGCAAGCAGCGTAATGTGGAGAGTCGTACATAACACCCCAAATAGCCACGATCGTTGATCCCGCACGAGCGTGACATTCAATACCCCTTCCCCGATATGCGTCCCTGTCACCAAACAATCTAGTAAGACATACGTCAACCCTTCCTTGACGCGAAGTCTCACAGCAGCACAATCACATGTGTATTGTACACACGTTTCGGGGTGTAGATATTCATACCGTTAAAGCTTGTGGGATTGGGGCGCCGCTTCGTGCTGCCACCCATATTCGCGCCCTCCTACAACGTTTGCTCCGATTCCAAGACATATCGCGTATGCATATCCATAGTAATATATACAAGTTTGTCTTTCTCTTCAAGCATTTTCACATACTTACTTCCACGAAATGCTTGGGCGGTTTTGTCCTCGATTCATACTGAGCTGACGTCACACGTGCATGAACATTTCTCGTATGTCGGATCCGATCCCAGAACCATCAACGTACCCGAAATGCTTGGGCGGTTTTGTCCTCGATTTATACTGAGCTGACGTCACACGTGCATGCACATTTCTCGTATGTCGGATCCGATCCCAGATCCATCGACGTACGAGAAATGCTTGGGCGGTTTTGTCCTCGATTTATACTGAGCTGACGTCACACATGCATGCACA
>LGRX02016965.1:0-20852 GCA_001247695.2 Cymbomonas tetramitiformis | reverse complement strand
GAGCACCAACGCCCGCATGGTGGTTCCCCATCAAAGCCACCCAATCACCACGCAACGAGCACCAACGCCCGCATGGCGGTTCTCTATCATAGCCAAATGGAGGGCCCACAGTGAGGATAGATTGTTGCCCTATATATACAAGACCTTACCCAGCTTCGGAAGGAACACCTCCTCGGCAATGGATGCTTGCTTTGCGAGTAATCCCTGTAGCCCACAACCAGTCTAGCGCTCTCAACTCTCAGCATAGCTCCCGAGAGATCCAGCCTTACACGTTTGCATTGCATGGGAAGGAATAGCGCCAAAGAGTGAGCTGCAGGCCGAGCACTGACGAACCTGCCAACAAACCAGCACCGTAGGTCCAGGCGGCTCTTTTTGTTTGACTTTCCTCCCCGCGCGCTGAACGACCTCTGCATCCAGATCGTAACCCCCATGCATGCCATCAATTGGATGGGCAAGGCCCTTCACAAAAGAAGCGAACGGATGCACTGCGAGCATGACCGCGGTCATCATAGCGAGAACCTCGCTAGGTGTGATGTCAAACGCATGCATCATGCTGGCCTGGGAACGCTGACGTGCCATGCAGTACGTTTTCTCCTGAAGCCGGCCACTTCACGCAGGCTGAAGCCGGCCGCTTTCAGCCTGCCGCTTCACGCAGGCCGAGAAGCCGGCCGCTTCACGCAGGCCGAGAAGCCGGCCGCTTCACGCAGGCCGAGAAGCCGGCCGCTTCACGCAGGCCGAGAAGCCGGCCGCTTCACGCAGGCCGAGAAGCCGGCCGCTTCACGCAGGCCGAGAAGCCGGCCGCTTCACGCAGGCCGAGAAGCCGGCCGCTTCACGCAGGCCGAGAAGCCGGCCGCTTCACGCAGGCCGAGAAGCCGGCCGCTTCACGCAGGCCGAGAAGCCGGCCACTTCACGCAGGCTGAAGCCGGTCGCTTTCAGCCTGCCGCTTCACGCAGGCCGAGAAGCCGGCCGCTTCACGCAGGCCGAGAAGCCGGCCGCTTCACGCAGGCCGAGAAGCCGGCCGCTTCACGCAGGCCGAGAAGCCGGCCGCTTCACGCAGGCCGAGAAGCCGGCCGCTTCACGCAGGCTGTCAAGCCGGCCACTTCACGCAGGCTGAAGCCGGCCACTTCACGCAGGCTGAAGCCGGCCACTTCACGCGGAGGCTGAGAAGCACTTGCAACGTCTCTTCGTGTATAGCAGGCCGCGCAGAGGCAAAGGGTTACCCCTGCGGGGCATTGCGAGGTCCTTGCAAGTGCGCCAGGAGGTGGATCTGGGAGCAGGCGGGGTGCGGGTTGCAGCGGACTAGAGTGGCGGCGGCAGTGCAGGGTGCAGAGCTGGCGCAGGTGAGCCATTCTTTGGAACTTGCACAACGACGCGAGTGGAGCCGTGGGCGCTGCCGGAGGTGGCCGAGCGGGTCCTGGCGTGTCTGGACCGGAGTACGCGCTGGAGGACCTGTCGGACGAGGAGGGTGTGAAGACCCGGCACCTTCACGCATACATCGAGCTGGTGAAGGAGACGTTGCAGGAGATGCAGCGAGCGCTGGAGGGGGAGGTTCCGAGGGTGAAGTGTGTGCTCTTCGACAAGTGGGTGTCACATGCGCTGCGTGACAACGGGGAGAGGCGCTGGAGCCCTTTGGCTCAGTCAGAGGAGGAGGGCGAGGGGGGGCGGGAAACCATGCAGAGGATGTTCCGCAGCCTGCGCACAGCGAGGGCCCCTGAAGCAGGCCTGCGGGTGGGGGGTCCGTGCTGAAGCCTGTGGTGCCCGCGGAAGTGGTCCTGCGAGGGGTCCGTGCTGAAGCCTGTGGTGCCCGCGGAAGTGGTCCTGCGAGGGGTGGGCGTGCGAGTGCAAGCGCCGGAGGCAGAGTTCGGGGAGGCGTGAGCGCGGAGGAGGTTGGACCCAGCAGATGGGCTGGGGAGTTCCGGCGAAAGCCCCGAGTGTGCGAGTCATGGGAGGACGGGGACGGCGGCTTCACCGGGATGGTGGTGGGAGCCCCGGAGGGGGCCAGGAACATTTTGCTCCAATTCCGGAGGTGGATGCGAGTGCAGGCTGCAGTGCATGATTTCGAGCATACCTGCGTTTTTTATGAACGTGTCATCTTCAGGATGGAGCGAGACGCCTCCGTCACATTCGAGCTCGTCTCCTTCGCGCCGCTTTGGGAGTTGTGCAGGCGTGAGGAGGGCATTAACCCGAAAAATGTCGGGAGGGGGCAGGGCACTGCGGCAGGAGGCGCAGGTGGGGGCAAGTGCCAGGGCAGCAGCGGCAGCGGGGCGCGCATCAAGGGGCGAGCACCGAGGGGAAGTTCTATGAGCAGGGTGGGAAGGAGAAGCCACAATTCCAGGGGACTTGCTTTGCGCACACCTCGACGAACGGGTGCAAGTAAGCCAAGTGCAAGCGAGATCACAAGTGCGCGGCGTGCGGGGCGCCCGGGCACGTTGCGTACGTGGGCCACGCGTGCGCGACTGCGGATGAGACGGGCTCGCGGTGCGATGAGCTGTTCCCGGGGGAGGCCACGGCCGCGGGGGAGCCGGAGAGTGGCGCGGGGAGCGAACGCGGCGAGGAGTAGACGATCGCGGATGGGGGAGCGGGCAAGGCTGAGCACCCGAGGGACGAGGGCGACATGCAGCATCCAGCGAGACGATGGCCCAGGATGCCGGGCCGGAGAGAGCGAGCGACGCTGTGGGAGGGCTTGCAGGAGCTGGAGGCCGTGCCCGTGCGGGATGCAGCAGGTACGCCGCCGTGGGCATCGGAGGCGCAGAGGCCGGATGGCGGCGGGGTTTATCCGCTGCCGGGATGCACAGGTCACAGTTGTGGCCGGCGATCAGGGTGGAGACTGTGGCAAGGGCATCGCAGACCTACGTGGGCGAGATGTGCACCTCGGATGTGGAGCAGGCACGCTTACAGGAGGAGGTGTGATCTGTGGGCGTGTCTGTCTGTCGGAGAGAGTGCGCCTGATGGCATCGGCTTTCGGCGATTGACATGGCGTGGAGTTCCTGGTGAGAGGCGCGGCATGTGACGTGGGGTTCCCGCTTGCAGAGGCGGAGCTGGAGGAGCCGTACATCGTGCCCAACTACGAGGGGGCGGAGCACGACGATGTCATGACGGGCAAGATGCAGCATGAGCTGTGGGCAGGCAGGATCTTCAACGCGGGGGCGTTCTGGCCCCGCAGAGTTTCAGCTCTGGGGATGGTAGAACGACTCCGTGAAGGGAAGCTTAAATACCGGCCGATATGGGATTACTCGCGACCACATGGAGTGGAGATGAACGATCGGATTGACCTCTACAAGGATGAGTTTGCCACGGTGCAGAATGCCTACGCGTGGCTTCGGGCGGGGAAGTGCATGGCGAAAGTGAACCGGGAGTCGGCCTACCAACCACGATGGAGGTAAACGAGCTCGCCGAATGTCAACGTGTGTAGCATGTGTAGCACACACTGCAGCGCACTTGCCCTATGACAGCATGTGTAGCATGTATAGCCCACACTGCAACGAACTTGCCCTATGACAGCATGTGTAGCATGTGTAGCCCACACTGCAGCACACTTTCCCCATGACAACATTTGTGGCAAGTGTAGCATGTGTAGGGCACTTGCCCTATGACAGCATATGTAGCATTGCAGTGCGGTTGCTCTATGATAGCATATGTAGCATGCGTAGCACACATTGCAGCGCACTTGCCCTATGACAGCATGTGCAGCATGTGTAGCTCACATTGCAGCGCACTTGCCCTAGATAAAGATGTGTAGCATGCGTAGCACAAGACAGTAGCCAGCACTTGTCCTACGACAGCATGTAGCATGTGTAACACACATTGCAGCGCACTTGCTCTATGACAGCATGTGTAGCATGTGTGGCACACATTGCAGCGCACTTGCCCTATGACAGCATGTGTAGCATGTGTAGTACACATTGCAGCGCACTTGCCCTATGACAGCATGTGTAGCATGTGTAGTACACATAATAGCGCAAGTGCAGAAAAGGAGTTGTGCCGAAGCACTTACACGACGTATGGGTATAGCGTATGTAGCAGCGTAGTGTGTTGTAGTGTGTTGTGTATAGTATATATAGCAGTGCAGGTGAAATGAGTTTGTACACATGGAGGCTCACCATTAGCACGTGCACTATCCGCAAGCAGCGGATTTAGTATATGTGGGAGCTTGCGTGCAGTGCACAGTAGCTATAAACGTGCCCTAGGCTTGACGGGACGCAAGCCGAGCGGACAGATTCAGCGAAGCATCGTAAAACTTACCTGCTCTCGCTGACGAAGATGCCGAGTGCGCTGGCGGCGCGCATAGCCGAGCGAGCACTTGCACGAGCAACTGAGCCCCGTGATGCTCGTAGGTCAGGTCGCTCCCAACGATATAGTCAAAGTCAGTGGACTCGATATCCGTCGGGAGCTGAGAATGCGACCAATCAAGCTCCACCACCCGCGCCGAGCCCAAAAGATCCGCGTTGCGCGCTATGTTAGAACGCAAGAGGGGAACGAGGGCCGCGCGGTCACTTAGCACAGCTTCTTCCGCACCCAGCAATGAGGTGGTGAGTCCCAAGTAGCCAACTCCAGAGCCGAGCTCAAGGATCGTCTTCCCCTTCAGCTTGCTGCAGTAATCAGGGATGGCCCCAACTAAGCCTTAGATGTTGCACAGCGATAAAAATGTGTCATGAACATGCTTATCGCTATACAGTCCAGATTTTGGGTTTGGGAAGGACCACAAACAGTACACAGAATCCCGGTCAAACAAGAAGAATTGGCACTATGCGTATGCAATGGAAAGCAGCGCGAAGGCAGTGCACTTAAATACGTGCGCCGATTCTGCTCAAATTCTGGAAACCAACTCGCGAGCCCGAGAAGATCTTATTTAGTGCACATTGCTTCTTCATGCTTTATTTTATAACTCCAAGCACTTCCTAGTCTGAGCATCTGTGCGCCAATGAGAATTCAGGACAAAGTGTTTGTGGGTATGGCGAGACTTGCATATCGATCCTATAGTGCTAGAATCAACAATTCATAGGGCGAGACTAAGACGAAGACGTTGCTGCACGGCCTATAGAGTGCGAATCTGGAAGCGTTAAAGCTTCCGTAACAAGTACCAGGCGGAAAAAGCTCGTGCTTGACGCTTGTCGCACCTTTGAGTCACGTCGTATTCAAGGTATCGAGCAAGCGCGATCGAACCTGTATCAAGTGAAGTCATTCCTCGTATTTCTTTGCGCAACGATGCCAAGAATATATGTGTATATCAAACGCATGTGCAACCGGCAATATCAGAGCGAGAGTAAGCACCTTTCCAAACATCCCCCATATCATCCTGTTTCAAGTCTGTTTTCAACTGAAGACCATTAGGAAATGTACGGACGCGACTCCCCTCATCGCTTAACGTCCGAGGCGGCAACGCAAAAGGACTCTCAGGCATCCGCGCAAACTCGTTCAAAAAACATGTGGTGCTTGGTCGTGTCGGATCACGCCCGAAAGGTTAAATCATCATGAAATAGTGTCGAGTCCTTCGCTTCGTTTTGGCTTCGACGTTTGTTTATGATCAAATACAGCACTGAAAGGAGACGATAGGGCAAGGTATCTCTATGATATTCGTTGCAAAGAAGAATTCGGACCCTTTTCCGCGGCTATGGTATATGAAGCAAAGAGGAATTGTCTGTTTTCCAATAGCCTCCTTCTAACTCCCCAAATAAACGTGTAGAAGAAGAAAAAGAAATAAGAGGAAGAAGAGATCACGGAAGAAATCACGCTCTTCGGACTAGCAGGCGAGGGGAGGGGAAGGATTGGTGCTACTGTTCAACTGTTGAACTGTACCGATTGGATCACGTCAGCCTCTGGAAGATCCCGTGATGACGAATTTTAGAATAAATATCTGACGATTTTATTTTTTTGTTAACGAAATAAAATAAAATAATAAAATATCTAACGATTTCAAATTCTATTTATATCAAACATCCAACTCGTAAAAACTAAAAAGCCAAAAAAAGGTGACACCGTGTCGGAGTCGCGTATGAGACACCACCTAACGTAAGAGAAAGACCTAACCTTCCACCGAGGGCGCGAGGGGTGATGATGATGCTGATGAGGCGGGTGACGAACTGACGATGACGATGACGGGTGAGGAGCTGAGGACTGAGGACGTGAGGAGCTGAGGAGTGAGGACTATAGTATACATATGAACGGCTAGGATTGACCAATAAATGGATGGACGACTCCGATCGCAGTCAGACCGACCGATCGATGAGCATTCAGCATATATGACTGTTCCTTCCGTCCTTCCTTGTGACAAGCTGACAACCTGAATGGCGGGTAAAAGTAATTATTGATGAGTACCGAGGTACTGTACTGATGTATGTCATGTCATGTCACTCACTGACACTGTGTCCTCTCAAAAGGTTTTAAGGTGTACACAGATCACATTGACAGACAATACAAAACTGTTTTCTTAACGCCTTCATAGCATGTACTGCACTTCCGAGCATTAATTATCGTGCGATAACTGATACTATGGCAATTCTTGACGAGCCGCTCCTCCCTCACGACCGCAGTTTTAGCGGTCACAAGGTAGGGGATAACCTCGCTAGCCTGCGTATGATGCGTGTTTATTGCGCGCGTGTGTGCGACATGCTTGTATGTATGTATGTATGCATGCATCTAAGACCTCTCACCGCCTCTGAGATCCTTATATTTTGGTTACGAGGCTGCATCACTTAGATAACCATCATACATGCGTGTCTTGAGTACGCAAAGCTTTACCGGTCGGCGTCTTATGTGTTCGATCCCATCATGCCATTGGTACGAAGTGTGTGCGAGCGATGATAATATCTTTTTGTACACTCATCGCTGCGTGTGACTGGGACTTTGCGCACGTTCTGTGTACTGCACTTCGAATACGGCAGATTGTCAGGTTTGCTGCTCAAGTCGAGTTTAGCACTGAATATATGTCTTGGCTCAACCAAGTGTTACTTCACAACTCGAGCTTCCTACTTACTACCCGTAAGTCGCATATGATACAACCTGCACATAACCAGTCAGCGCCTGTAAGATTGTCCACTGTCATCACAGCCCTTCATCATCACAGACCTTCATCTTGTTCCGGTTTCCAAGGTCTTACAATGGTAGAAATGAAGTTGATGGTGATATTTTCAGCCTCTACACAAACTTGTTCCTCCCGAGGCATGCGACGAACGCGGCGTGTACCACACAAAAGTGCTGACCTACAATGGTTGTTGGAGCGTAGAGGGAGCGTGGGTGTCGCGACGTGCTCTTCTTGTTGTTATTTATCTTCTTCTGGGCGGGCATGGGAGTGTGCGCGTTCTTTGGATTCAAAAAGGTCAGTGCCGTGAACCCCTTTACTCGAACGGCGGTATCGGGTTACCGATAATGCACGCGATGCTCGAACCTCACGCCTTTTCGGGTTAGAAATGGATATTTCGAGAGATATTCAGATGGAAGATGCTCAAAACTACTGTTACACTGCAAGTAGCGCCCTCTTAGGGCGTATTATGCTTCCATTCGCCTTGTCCCTGCATATTTATCCTGCTATTATCCAAGATGTCTCGCAAGCACGCTGGGAGTTATCTTTTATGTTGGAGAACGCTTGGGAAGACTTCTTCTTTGCTAGAGGTTAAACCGCCCAAGCTTAGGTTCTCCGATGACGTTGGTTTCTGCTGTGCTTCCAAGTGTTCCGGCAGAAATCCATTAGGTTGCTCTTCGATTGTGTTGTGTGTGTAACACATGTCGAACTGACGCGTGCATGGGCTACGCGTGGCAGGGTCAGCCCGAGATCTTGGCGTATGGTCTGGACTACGAAGGCAGCGTATGCCACAAGAATCAGAATCTTCGCGACCTGACAGACTATTCCATACGGTTTTGGGTCAATCCAAAGCAGGCGCGTTTCGCCATGCACGTCTGCGTCTGATCCTACCCACTTTCACAGCGTGCTATTTTGTTCTGTGCCTAGTCTCACCATATGTTCGGCTTCATAACTTGGAAGGACATCTTCGCTAACCGAACACTGCTGCTGGGGGTGTGGCGCCGTACCCTGCTTGGCTACGACACCCACCGCAGGTCTCTGAAACGCATAAGGTCTCGAGCCTAAAGGTACAGCCCTCCTCCAGTCATCATGGAGCCTTGGTGACAGCTCGTCCATACTCTGTCAGCAGAAGGCTGCAGCCCCAGCATGACAAGGTCGCTGCGGTCCGCGACTGGCCAGACCTGGAATCAGTGACACATGTGAGGCAATTCCTGGGCCTGGCTGCCGTCCTCCCCACGCCCCACTGGCAGCGCAGTCTCATTTTTCACGGAGCCTCGCTAGTTGCTCGAGCCTCCACCAGTATTCTCAGTTCCCTATTAACAAATTCAGCATTCCAGGTCGCCGCAAATAGCATGTCACTTACGGTAAACCCAGGCTTGCCCTGTGTTGCCCCCCCACTAACAGGACTCCAAGAGCCTCTGCTTGGCGCACTGCCCACAACCGGTGGCTGAGAACAAGACGATTTCGTGGGTCTGCAACTACCCTGATAGCAAGAACGGGAATCCCAAGGTAAATGCCGGTTTGACGCTTTTGCACATTCCGTTGAGTTATGCTCATCTTATAGGCTGTCTCTCGACCCGGATGACGAGTCCGTGCCACCTGGCGCGCCAGGACCGAGACATGAAGAGCTGGAATCAAGGCTACAACCGTGGTACTCCATACGACTATTTCCAGGTAATCGCCACGAGTCCGCCCCGCTGCTTACCGAAGACGCCAGCGTTACAGCTATTCCTAGGTGGTGGACCACTGCTTACAGAAGACGCCAGCGTTACAGTTTTCGCCAGGTAGTGACTACTGCTTACGGAAGACGCTAGCGTTACAGCTCTCGCCAGGTAATAACTACTGCTTACAGAAGACGCCAGCGTTACAGCTCTCGCCAGGTAGTGACTACTGCTTACAGAAGACGCTAGCGTTACAACTCTCGCCAGGTAGTGACTACTGTTTACGGAAGACGCCAGGGTTACAGCTCTCGCCAGGTAGTAACCACTGCTAACAGAAGTTGCCAGCGTCACAGTTCTTCGTAGGTAGTAACTACGACCCTGCATGCATGTGCATAGCCATACAAGCTGCTCCTTCTCCGAGGAAAGCCCCCTCAGGCAAAGTGCGTCCCAGGAATGATCGGGGAGCAGTTGAGCTGCCCAAGTGACCGCAGCTAAAGGTCACACGAGATGTTCAGCGGGCAATGAACCTTTTCCATTCGGTCCGCCCAGTAACCTACCCCCTCAACCAGGTCATTTCCTTCGAGAGCAGAGTGGTGAGATTCGGCGGCCTGTTGATGTCACGGGGGCGGCCGCGAGGTTTCCTCAGGACCTGAGCAAGGAGGCACAGCACAACTCCATGAGTCTCAAAGGTCCTTGCTACCCAGTGCTCTTCAAGTCCAAGAATCAATTCTGGTCTTGCCAGGTAGGCTTTGCACCACTCGGCTGTCCTCGTGCAACACAAACGACCGCGCCTGCCGGGCTTCGACGGAAACACGGAGAGTCGCGTTTCATCCATGTTTTCAATTGTTGTACACAAATCGCCATATTTTGGGTCTCCCTGAATTTCACAGCCTCACCGCTCCGTTGGACCGTCATATGGTTGGTTCACGTTGCGCATCTGGCTTCGAGCCATGTGGTGTCTCGATTTTGCCCATCTGCTTTTGAGCCACGTGGTTATTCCACGCAGCACGCCTTCGAGCCGCATGCTGCCGGCTTCGCGTTGCCAGGTTCCCTTCAAGCTACATGGCGACACGACGTGTCCCGTTTCCCCCTGAAACGCATGGCTGCTCCATGTTGCTGATATGCGCCTGCGAAGCTGGGCGCAATGACTGTTCAAGGAGATCTGTTCCTGATGCTTGTACTCGATGGAGGTACAGTTCTATGATGACATCGATGAGGACTCTCATAAAATCTGGACGGACATGGGAGGTGTTCCATTTGGGAGCGACGCAGAGTCTCTGAGTAGACTTGCCGTTACGGTCGAGAAGGCAAGCACCCCTTGCACATTGGGGCGGCCCTCCGCACACCTGATGTCCCACGATGCATGAACGCCATGGGGTCTCACTTCGCGCGGCACACTGTACCATAGGCTCCGCGTGAGATAACAACTAAGATAAAGACTGCACGTGGCTTCCTTCGCCGCACATTATCAAGAATCCACAACAGCTTTCAAGGAGATTCCGAGGTTGATCTGTCGTAGGAGTGCGGGTGATTTTTTATGGGAGGGTGCTTGTGCAGGCCATCGATAGCCTGCTTGGGGGGCCTATTGATATTCTGAACCGGTACATAAACGATATCAAGAATGGGTGGGAGGTATGTGCTCCACACTCCAGACACCTTCTCTATGCCCTGGCGAGCTGTCATTGGGTGTGTGCGTATCCTTGGACCGACTCCTTTGGCACCTCGTAGCCACAGAAGACCGGCTGCACTATGTACCCACGCTGGGGATCAAAGGATTCAGCACACACTTCGGGACACTTGTCCAGATTCTCCGGAGCTTAGTAGTGAAAAATGGGACCCCCTAAGCCTCGCTGAGCCACCCGAGCCCCTCTGCATCCGCACCGCCAGCGCACTGTTGCCTTTTGCTTGAAGCCGGCTCATCCTCGCCCCCCGAGCTGCGCGAGCCATATCTCCACCACCAAGCCTACGCGCAGGACCACCCCTCTGCTCCCCGAGCCTCACTGGACCACCATTGGGTGTGTGTGCTTATCATTGGACCGACTCCTTTGGCACCCCGTAGCCGCAGACGACCGGCTGCAATATGTACCCACGCCGGGGATCAAAGGATTCAGCACACACTTCGGGACACTTATCCGGAATCTCCGGTGTGTGTGCTTATCCTTGTACCGACTCCTTTGGCACCCCGTAGCCGCAGACGACCAGCTGCACTATGTACCCACGCCGGGGATCAAAGGATTCAGTACACACTTCGGGACACTTATCCGGAATCTCCGGGGCTCACTCGTGAAGAATGGGACCCCCTAAGGTTCGCTTAGCCACCCGAGCCCCTCCGCATCCGCAACGCCAGCGCACTGCTGGCTTGTACCTGAAGCCGGCTCATCCTGCCCCCCGAGCTGCGTGAGCCATATCTCCACCACCAAGCTCACGCGCAGGACTGCCCCTCTGCTCCCTGAGCCTCACTGGGCCACCTGAGCCCCTCTGCGACTGCCTTGCCGGCGCACTGCTGCGGTGTCTCTGAAGCCGGCTCACCTCCGCCAATCGAGCCACCCCTTCACCACCAAGCCCGCATCCCACAGCACCCTGCTGCCCCCTACACGCCCTGTGTGTGTGTATGCTTATCCTTGCGACTCCTTTGGCACCCCGTAGCCACAGAAGACTGCACTATGTACCCACGCTGGGGATCAAAGGATTCAGCACACACTTCGGGACACCTATCCGGATTCTCCGGGGCTCACTAGTGAAGAATGGGACCCCCTAAGTCTCGCTGAGCCACCCGAGCCCCTCTGCATCTGCACCGCCAGCGCACTGCCGCCTTGTGCTTGAAGCCGGTTCATCCCTGTGTGTGTGTATGCTTATCCTTGCGAATCCTTTGGCACCCCGTAGCCACAGGAGAATGCACTATGTACCCACGCCGGGGATCAATCCCGGTGTGTGTGTGTTATTACACATGCCGGGGGACTTGTGTTCTTTGACCTTGATATGAAGTACTGGCGGATCGCTGTGAACGGGGACGGCCGCCGGGTGGAAGTGGGTTTCGGGAGGCGGTTATCCCTGTGGTGCCATTCTGGCGGGCACTGCCTCTTGGAGAGCTCGGTACATTCGTCTGTCGTGCTGCGAGGAGAGGCAGAAGGTGGTGATGTACACCTTCTGTGTTTTCCCTTGAATTTTGTGGGGAGCACTTAGGTGCCCGCATGTTTTCTTTTTTTTGACATGGGGTGTCCATGCTGTGTGGTGTGACTGCATTCATGACATAACCATGGACCAACAGGTCCCATCCATCGACCGGGAGCCACTGGGGGGCATGCCAGCAGGGTCCGCTTACTCCGTAACCCAGAGACCAACAATTGTTTGGCGACGATCGGTCACATCGTATCATCTTTCCATGCTGCTTTGCATTTGGGTTGGGAATATGTATGCGTTTGTGGTATCTTGTCACGGCCCCGCCCTGCTCTTGATTTGCTTTTCACATCCACTGGGATGATGATGGGCTGGCTTTTGTTGGCCGATCTCATGCCGTTCAGTGTGTGTGTGTGTGTGCTTATGAACCTTGATATGAAGTACTGGCGGATCGCTGTGAACGGGGACGGCCGCCGGGTGGAAGTGGGTTTTGGGAGGCGGTTATCCCTGTGGTGCCATTCTGGCGGGCACTGCCTCTTGGAGAGCTCGGTAGATTCGTCTGTCGTGCTGCGAGGAGAGGCAGAAGGTGGTGATGTACACCTTCTGTGTTTTCCCTTGAATTTTGTGGGGAGCACTTAGGTGCCCGCATGTTTCCTTTTTTTGACATGGGGTGTCCATGCTTTGTGGTGTGACTGCATTCATGACATAACCATGGACCAACAGGTCCCATCCATCGACCGGGAGCCAATGGGGGGCATGCCAGCAGGGTCCGCTTACTCCGTAACCCAGAGACCAACAATTGTTTGGCGACGATCGGTCACATCGTATCATCTGTCCATGCTGCTTTGCATTTGGGTTGGGAATATGTATGCGTTTGTGGTATCTGGTCACGGCCCCGCCCTGCTCTTGATTTGCTTTTCACATCCACTGGGATGATGGTGGGCTGGCTTTTGTTGGCCGATCTCATGCCGTTCAGTTTGTGTGCTTATCCTTGCGAATCCTTTGGCACCCCGTAGCCACAGGAGACTGCACTATGTACCCTCGCCGGGAATCAAAGGATTCGGCACACACTTCGGGACACTCATCCGGGTTCTCCAGAGCTCACTAGTGAAGAATGGGACCCCCTAAGCCTCGCTGAGCCACCCAAGCCCCTCTGCATCTGCACCACCAGCGCACTGCCGCCTTGTGCCTGAAGCCGGTCCATCCCTGCCCCCCGATCTGCGCGAGCCATATCTCCACCACCAAGCCCACGCGCAAGACCACCCCTCTGCTCCCTGAGCCTCACTGGGCCACCTGAGCCCCTCTGCGGCTGTCCTGCCGGCGCACTGCTGCTGTGTCTCTGGAGCCGGCTCACCCCCGCCAATCGAGCCACCCCTCCACCACCAAGCCCACACCCCACATCACCCCGCTGCCGCCTACAGCCTGGTCTCAAGAGAGCTTGCCCACCCACGCCACGGCCAGAATGCCCAAGCGCTGTCCCAAGGGGCTGAGAATGATAAACTGGGTTGCCCTCATCCAAACTTGCGCATCCGCCACCGACTTGCGCCTGTAGCCCTCTACCCCCCGCACCAACTCCCCGTGACTGGAGCCCTTGCGCTGATTGCCTTGCGAGGTGGCCGCGAACTTGAGCAATGCGCTCCACACTTGCGCTGTAACTGTCACGCCGCACTGTTCCTACTTGGGGTCCCATCCCCACAGTTGCCTGTGTGTCCCAAGCCCTCCCGGTGGCCGATAGTTCACCACCCGGTCGTCGCCTTCCCGACAGCTGCTCACTGTTAGTTCCGGCACGGCCAGCAACCTCGCCCGATGGGCACGGAAGCTGATGAGATGCCGTATGCTGCCGTGCAACCTGTTGTAAGTGGTCATCGCTGCCAGGATGGGCCCCCGGGCTCTGAGGGGCCCAGCGTGTGTCATCTCCACCCGCGGACCTCCCCACATCTCCCCCGTCATCCTCATCAGTTCCCCCCATGCCATCAACCCCCCCAAGAAGGCCGGCCACCCGCCTGCTCGCCCCCATCAAGGTGGCCACCCCTCCCTCAGCCAAGGCCATTGCTTGCTCCGGCGTGGCCCCACTCTGCTCCTGAGTCCAGACCCCACTCCCCGGGCCCGGCGACAAAAGGTCATCCCATTCATTCAAGATATCCTCGACACTTGACGCCGCCTGGCTGAGCCCGCCTATGCTTGCCCGTGCCCCTCCAGATCGCGCCTCGGCGGTGCCCCCTCCTTGACCCTCCACAGTGCCCAGATGCTCCACCTCTCGCCGCACGTCCTCCATGCTCTCCAACAGCCTCGATGCCATCGCGCCTGCCTCGCCTGCCTCACCGGGAGCCTGCCCAGACCGCTCACGCTGCGTTCCCTCAGATTCCTGCATCCCACCGCCAGACCCATCCTGCGTGGCATAGTCTGTCTCCTCGAACGCGTCCTCCCACGCTCTGTCCATCAGTGCTAACCTCTCCGCCCCTTCCCGTCGGTCCGCCTCCCCCCGATCCAGGTCCGGGCCCATGCCTCCTCCCACACGCCCTCCGCCAGCCCAACGCCACCCACTTCCGGCCGGACATCGCCCTACAGCCCGCCTGATGATCAGCCCTGCAACCCCCCGTGCAAGCGCGAAAGAAAGCAGCCGGACCCACTTCTCCTTCCAGCCCACCGCCCCGCCACGTGCCGCTTCCTCGTCCTCGTCCTCGTCCTCGTCCCCATTGCCATCCACCTGCTCTCCCCCTTCCGCGTTCGCCTCCATGTACCGCCGCTCCCTGAAGCGCCGCTGCGTCTTCCGAAGGAATCCATACGCCGCAGGCCCCAGCCCACCGTACACCTCCACCCCAAAGGGGATGAAGTGATGTGGGCGGACATCCCCGTACGTCGCCACCTTGCTCTCCTCTACCTTCTTCGCCGCCGCCCCGGGGGCCATCATGGCCGCTCCCAGGTGCGCGTCTGACATCAGCCGCGCCGTGGCCACATCAAACAGCACATGCTGCCCGGTCCTTCCGCATCTAACACTGTCACATCCGGGCAATGATTCCGTGAGTAGGTCAGGTAGCCCGCGAAGTCATCGTGCGATGCAGACGCCAAGGGATAGGCAGACTTGGCCACCTCGAACAGCACCCTCTGCAGTTTGTGGTGGATGAAAGAGTACCAATTTCCTCCCCCAGCCCCCACTCCCCCCCGGCATGCCAGTATGTGTGTCCCGGTGGGATCCCGCTCTCCTCCACAATCGGGACACTCCTCCACTTGGCCAAGGAGGGGCTGCTCCGCATGAAGAATGTGCCGCAGGGCCACCCGGTATTCCGCCGAACTGAGCTCCAGGGCTGGGCAGCATGGAACACCCCTCAAGAATGCAGGCCCAATACTGTTCACCGAGAAAAGCAAGGTCACCGAGAAAAGCCAGGGGAGCCGAGACGCCCCCACGTGCCCAGCCAGCCAAAGCCAATCCGCAGAGTGGAGGACAGCAGCATAGACCCGTTGGGCACGTTTTTGAGACCTGTTGTAATCACTCAACTTCTTGACGTCGTCCGCCTTTGGCAGTTGTGGTGGCAAATGCTCATTTGCTCCCCTCGCCTCCCCAATCACCTCCATTGCCTGCGACACCTTCTGCATGGCCGCTTGCAAAGAATTGACATACGGCAAGTCGCTCTCAGCCCCGAGGTCCTCGGTCCCCACCGTCACTGTTGGAAAGAGCTCCCGCATATCCTCCCAGACTTGCGCAAACCCGCCAAGCCAGGCCGCACTGCTCACCCTCGCCGCCTTAGTCAGGCCCATCCCATGCGGGAGGGTGGCAAAACTCACAGGAGTGCCACGCCAATCCACCGCCAGGCAGCAAGTCCCGCAACGCCCCCTGCATCCTCCTGTCATGCTCCTCAGCCGCCTCCCGCATCATCTCCGGCGGCACACCTCGCAGCAAGAACCCCAGCCTCGGGTGGGCACAGAATCGAAGCAGGAGCCCCTGGGCCTGCGCATGCCCAAGCTTGTTCAAGAGGGGCAGGATGCCACATAGCTCCTCCACCTTCTTCAACATCTCCACACTGACCGCCTCTGCCTTCCCCACCGGCACCCCCAAGACATCGATGAAGTCCAGCTCCCCCCGTGCACCCGGCATCCCGGCCTCGAAGCAACTGGCGTCCCCCTCAGGCGAGAAAGCCGCTGACTTCACCGGCTGAATATCCAGGCCAATCGCCACTGCCTCCTCCATATAAGGGCATGTAGCACGGCTAGGTGGACGGGCTTGCACTATAAATTGCATAATCAATGAAAATGGCATTAAGAAGTCGCAAGAAGTTTCAAGAACATGTTAGAAGTTATAAGAAATCACCCGAATGCAATATTTTGCATTTTCGATAATTATTGTGGCCACAGGGCTGCTATACAAGTCGCAGATGGGCCGCGGAGCAGGATATGCATGTCTCGTGGGCGCGTGAGATATGCAAATGATACGGTGAAGTTATTAGAAGTTGTGAGAAGTATCTAGAAGTTATTACTAGGCATCGAGCAGTGATATTTCACATCGGGACATATTCACGGGGTGCTGGGGAGCTAATTTCGTCTGTAAACAGACTGCAAAGCAGAAATGCAAAACAGAAAATGCATGTCTCGTGGGCGCGTGAGATATGCAAATGATACGGTGAAGTTATTAGAAGTTGTGAGAAGTATCTAGAAGTTATTACTAGGCATCAAGAAGTGATATTTCACATCGGGTCACATTCGCGGGGCGTTGGGGAGCTAATTTCGTCTGTAAACTGACTGCAAAACAGAAAATGCATGTCTCGTGGGCGCGTGAGATATGCAAATGATACGGTGAAGTTATTAGAAGTTGTGAGAAGTATCTAGAAGTTATTACTAGGCATCGAGAAGTGATATTTCACATCGGGTCACATTCGCGGGGCGTTGGGGAGCTAATTTCGTCTGTAAACTGACTGCAAAACAGAAAATGCATGTCTCGTGGACGCGTGAGATATGCAAATGATACGGTGAAGTTATTAGAAGTTGTGAGAAGTATCTAGAAGTTATTACTAGGCATCGAGAAGTGATATTTCACATCGGGTCACATTCACGGGGCGTTGGGGGGCTAATTTCGTCTGTAAACTGACTGCAACAACAGAAAATGCATGTCTCGTGGGCGCGTGAGATGTTGCACGTGATACGGTGAAGTTATTAGAAGTTGTGAGAAGTATTTAGAGGTCATACCTAGGCAATGAGAAGCGAAATTTCACATCGGGTCATATTCACGGGGTGCTGGGGAGCTAATTTCGTCTGTAAAAAGGGCTGCAAAGCAGAAATTGCATATATTGCGGGTGCGTGAGATGTAGCACGTGATACGGAGAAGTTATTCCAAGTATGTACAAGTCATAACAATATACACCGCAACATGGCCGTATCTACAATATATACAATATATACATCTACATAACACTAGAATCTCACAGAAGTGCCAACAACCGCTGATGCTCCCTCAGGGGTAGCATGTGCACATCCCCCCTCTTAACTAGGCGAACATCACATGCTAGTACGGCTTCACACGGAATCAAGCACTTCTTGCTAGTATCTAAGGTGTATGTATCTCGCACGTTTGGATCCGTCCACTCAAAGTATCTCCCCGAAATCACCGAGTCTCCAGGAGCAAATGTCTGTCTATAGTCATCACGGCGGATCCTCCCGCCGACCTCCGTGACACCAGACAGCGCCTTCACCAAGTAGTAGGCATGTGATGCGTCCGTAGGATCCTTCTTCACCGCCATGATGCTACCACGCCGCACGGCTACACTCACACCCGCCGCATACTCCTCCACCATGCCGCGAATCCTCACGGCGGCCGCGCCCGTAGCCGGCCGCAACTCCACATCTCTCCACGCATCCACGTGGGATGTCTCCAAGCATCCCTCCGAGTCCGGAATGGAGCGCACACACTCCGCATAACAATTCACACAATAGCATGTACGCTCACGTACCATCAACTTCCCCTCGCCCTCCCCCCCCCTTACAGAATGCAAGCGCTGCGTCCCATCCACCGCCTGGTATGCTGCACCAGCATTGTGATCCACCGCATGCAATCCTCCCGCCTCCTCGTGCAGTGCGTCCTCTGGTACCAAGTAAAAAAACCGTTGATTGAAGCTCGCTCTTGCCTTGGCGTAACTGCTATCCGCACGTCGGCTCAATCTCTCGCAACAGAACGCATGCAGGTCTGCAGCGCAATTGATGCGGGCATACCACTTGTCACCCTCTGATATGACCGCCACCGCCGCTGCGTGCTTGACATGCGCCCCCGCCCCATCCTGCTCCCCCTTGGCATGCGCCGTCTCAAAGAAGTTCCGTTGGCAAGGTACACCTAATGACCACTCGTATTTGCTATTCGCCACATCCGCAAACCCTGCCGCGCACTTATTTTGTCCCGCACAACCATCTGCCCACTCGTGGATAAACAAGGGCTTTGCGATCCCCTCCCGATGAAGTAGTCTCTGATGATCAACTCCCGCATGTACTGAATGAAGCGGTGATCGTGCTTCCGGTCATCGCTCAACAAGTACACGTAATCCTTCACCAGCACTGGGTTCTCCGCGGTTGATTCCACCCCATCCACGGCCATACACGCATGTCTCCACACCACGCAGACTAATATGGTCGCCTGCTTCACCACCCAATGCAGACTTTGCACTTCTCGAGGAATGTTCAATGAATGATTCTCCGAGAAGTCAAACAAGAACACCGCATGTCCCAGTGGCAAATCCCTGACGCACGTCTGAAACTGCCGCTGCTGGTGTAATGCCATGAAAGTGTGATATGCATATGGCCGCAGAAACGCGCAATCCCCGCAGCCTTCCAACTTCTTCCACGCCCATGCCTCCGGTTGCCCTGCGGTCGCGCTATTCACTAAGAAGTTCCCCTTGCACTGACAATTTGGCGAAGCCCCCGGCTCGTGCCCCAGCAACAGCGCCTGCAACTTGGCGATCAAGGCGGCCAGCTTCGTCTTCTTCTGCACAAACTGCAGTCGCCGAATCTCCTTACCATCCTCGTCCATCTGTCCTGTGCCGCAAGTCTCGTAACAAGACCACGGCACTTGCGCCTCATGCCGCACCTCACTGTCACACACTTTGAAGTTGGCCAAGCCGCCACACTTCTCGCACCTCCCTCTCAAGCACTCCATGGCATGCTTATCCCCCACCCGCGGACACAACAAGCTCTCGGCGAAAGTTGAGGTCGACCTCCCCGCCTTTGCAATAGTGCAAACCATTCCCGTGTTCCCCCCCGCCTTTCGCCTATGCTCAGGTGTCCTTCGAACCCGTGGGCAACATGTCGCCGAAGTGCACGCACACGGTGAATGCACCGCCTCTCGGGCCTTGTCAAAGCCCTCAAGGACCATTCTCATGTCTTCGTGGTACCTACAACAACAAGATATGTTGTCCTTCCTTCGCAGCCGCACAACATTGTGCGGCTTGCACACCCCTTGCTTCTCAAAGGAACGTTGCCCAATCTTGAGAGCGGGGTACTTGGCTTGAAACCTCCTATATATTACTAGTTGAGAGGCTTCCAACCAATGTTTGCTCACGAACTCCCTCGGTGTTCTCAAAGCACCGGTGTTGGGGTCACGTGCCAACACGACGTCCTTTTTGCAAGGACTAACTCGAGTGTTGTCCGGGTGCAACCAAAAAGCTCTAATAAGAGCACAAGTCGCCATTGTCAAGCATCGGGTAGACAATCTCCGTTCCGCAAGCATCACGCCCTCCCAAAGGCCACGACGCCCTCTCTCCTCAGTTCCCATGTGTGCCCCCTCCCTCAAGTTTGAATTTCCGACCACCCCAAGCGTTCCAACGCGTTGATGCACACCAAGCATCGTGCAAGCCGTACGCACCAAGTTATCCTCGGCCAAGTTGCTCCCAAATGCCGCAGCCGCTATCCCCCTCGTTAGACTAACGTTCGCACGTGTGTTTTCGTCGTGCTAAGCGTGATAACGCGTCCCTCAAATTCGCCACAACACAATTCTTCACTGTCTCCTCGCGCCGGTCACCTAACGACACCAATGCCGCATTGCACTCCTTGTGCACCTTCGAACTCAAGCCCGCCGGAAGGGACTCGATATACGCCCTCACCGCACCCGCAATGCGGTGAGGGCTTCTCCCAAATGCCGTTCGCATCTTCTCGACCCACCAACCCTTATTCCCGCGCGTCAACTCCTCAAAACCGTCACTTACTTGCGGCAATTGACCTCTAGGACGTTCGTAAGTTTCCTCATGCCCACCTTCCAACTCGTCTGACATTTCCACGTCGTCACAAACCTCCTCTGAGTGAGCGTGATTAATATCACCTTGTCCTTTTGCTGATGTCCAGGCCTCGCACAACAAATCTATCTTCCCCACCAACGTCTCAAGCGTATCCATATCATCATCTTTCAGGGGCCACACTCCAAGAGGTATAATGCGAGCGGAATCTCCAACCTCTACGAGAAGGGGTAACAAGTCTATAAGAACTGGAGGAATATCCCAATTCGGTCCCGGATTGTAGGCAGCGTCGGAGCCACACAACGCCAAAAAAACGCTCACTGCAAGCAGCGTAATGTGGAGAGTCGTACATAACACCCCAAATAGCCACGATCGTTGATCCCGCACGAGCGTGACGTTCAATAACCCTTCCCCGATATGCGTCCCTGTCACCAAACAATCTAGTAAGACACACGTAAACCCTTCCTTGACGCGAAGTCTCACAGCAGCACAATCACATGTCTTTTGTACACACGTTGCGGGGTGTAGATATTCATACCGTTAAAGCTTGTGGGATTGGGGCGCCGTTTCGTGCTGCCACCCATATTCGCGCCCTCCTACACCGTTTGCTCCGATTCCAAGACATATCGCGTATGCATATCCATAGTAATATATACAAGGTTGTCTTTCTCTGCAAGCATTTTCACATACTTACTTCCACGAAATGCTTGGGCGGTTTTGTCCTCGATTCATACTGAGCTGACGTGACACGTGCATGAACATTTCTCGTATGTCGGATCCGATCCCAGATCCATCGACGTACGAGAAATGCTTGGGCGGTTTTGTCCTCGATTTATAATAAGCTGACGTCAA
>LGRX02016964.1:0-25692 GCA_001247695.2 Cymbomonas tetramitiformis | reverse complement strand
TGCTTACTCGTTACTGTGACACTCGTTCTTCGTTGACCCATCCCAATCCGCAATTGCATCGTAAAATTCTTCAGCTACAGTACGCAAATTCTTCAACGTTCCGCCGCCTCATGGGGCGAACGGTGCTGTGACTGCTGTGATACACGCAGGGATTTCCAAAGTGCTCGGCTACTTTTATTTTTCAGTTCGCTTATCATAATGTGTAAACTTATGATACTATGTGTGCGCAGGCCATGTCGCAGGTATCCGATTGCGAGGAGGGACGCGCGCCCTTGAGATGTGGAAGTCGAGGTTGGCGAATGCCAACCTTGCTTGGGATGAAACCCAACCATATCGAACTTATCGTATATATTTCACGTTTGCATCCTTGGCATCTATGCAAAGTATGAGGAGCATTGAGTGGACATAAGTCCTAGGCTGTTTTGGTTTTGGGTTCATGGCGCATTCGTGACCTCTTGGGGTGTGGAAGTCGAGGTTGGCCTAAACCAACCTTGCTTGGGATGAAACCCAACCACATCGAACTTATCTCATTGGTACATTTTTGTCAATGAACCTGTAAGGTTTGAGCCTCAAACGGCTAGGACAAGTTCGTAGGCTGATTTTGTTTTCCATGATTTATTACGACCCCAAAAAACAAAATCAGCCATCGCCTTAACGTTCTCGAAAGACCTTCAAACTTGTAATATATATTACTTAACTAAGATAGGTGCGATAAGCTAATCCGATGTGATTGGGTTTCATCCCAAGCAAGGTTGGTTTAGACCAACCTCGACTTCCACACCCCAAGAGGTCGCGAATGCGCCATGAACCAAAAACCAAAACAGCCTAGGACTTATGCTCACTCAATGCTCCTCATACTTTGCATAGATGCCAAGGATGCAAACGTGAAATATGTATATCTTAATACGATACGTTCGATATGGTTGGGTTTCATCCCAAGCAAGGTTGGCATTCGCCAACCTCGACTTCCACATCTCAAGAGCGCGCGTCCCTCCTCGCAATCGGATACCTGCGACATGACCTGCGCACACATAGTATCATAAGTTTACACATTATGATAAGCGAACTGAAAAATAAAAGTAGCCGAGCACTTTGGAAATCCCTGCGTGTATCACAGCAGTCACAGCACCGTTCGCCCCATGAGGCGGCGGAACGTTGAAGAAATTGCGTACTGTAGCTGAAGAATTTTACGATGCAATTGCGGATTGGGATGGGTCAACGAAGAACGAGTGTCACAGTAACGAGTAAGCAGTCACGGACGCAACGGCATCGGCAGCGGCAATGGTGTCCGCGATGTCGATGTGACATGTGTTCACCGTCTGCTGCCGGCGACGTTCATTGTGGTCATTGTCTCACGCGATAGACGCAGCAGTCAGCATGTGACTTAGCGAAGTTCCCAGCGCCCGTACCCTGTCCCTTTTGTTTTATTATCTATTATTTTTTTATTTATAGATAAAAGTTCAAAGTTGGAGTTCGATCCAGCTGCAAGCTGCAGTATCGCAGCGTGGCCATGCCACCGCCGCCCCCCGCCCCCCCGCCCCCCGCCCGCCCGCCCGCCCGCCCGGGGGGCCATGCGCACTCCGACAGCCGAGCGACAGCGACAGTCCGACCCGACTGATGTGTGATGAGTCCCATTTCGATTTGAAAAATCAAAAATTTGAAGAAAAAATCAAAATGCGAAATCAGGTTTCCGAGAGATGGAATTTCTTTCGGTTTGGATCCCGTTTCGAAAGAAACTTGAAAGCTTGGGGGTTTCACGAAAACCAGTTTGTTGAGGGTGGCAACGCTTACCCAGAGCTAGCGGAAGTACGACCAAACATCTCAGAGGTGCAAGAATTCGATACGCGTACGGTATGTCATTAATTGAAACACGTTGTTTTTCTCTTCTTGCAGCTCATACCTTGTTCAACCAGAGTCTACCATCTCTTAATCAACCACGCCTTACGGTTGAAGTACCGGATCGCGCAACCTTCGTGTTTCTATTTGACGACACGCTATAGCAGAGTGAAAATCTTGTTTTAGTCCCGAGAAGTTATTTCTCCTAAAACCCTCATGTCAATCTGCAACTTTTCAAGTACACACGCGTTCACTTGAGAGCTGCATGCAACTCTCCTTAAACTGGATATCCTCTGCTTACCTGCCGGATATCCTCCGCTTACCTGCCCTTGCCCAAATTCGTACTTGCAACGCGATAATTTCGAATACCGTGAACCTGGTGAAGCGAATTTGATTTCTTGCGTGCGTGTTTGTTACGACTCAGTGCCACGACGTGGATAAGGGACCCGAATTTTAAACGCACGAATGCATTTATCGTGCTGCTCCTTGAAAGTCACAAGCAGCAGCTCGCAGTGAATTAATAATTTCAAACGTATCCGTTTGCTTAGTCTGTTTATTTACTCTGTGCGCTGGAAATTGTTTTCTTAACTGCTGAGTCCTGGGAACTGTCAACTGCCCAGTAGAAATATTGGTGAAATTGTTGTTGCTTGACAACTTTTCTCGATATGCGCCTGCGAGGCTGCATTGACACTGGAGAATTGTCAGCGCAAAGTGCAGTACGCAACAGTCCTGATTATCGTAGAGCTCGTCCTAACTCATAATCACTCACAATCGCGCGTTCCGTACGCACTTTTCCACAGCATTAAATGCCGTTACTTTTATGTTGCAGGTGTGCCGCATATTGGATTCGTGTTGTTGCATTCAGCAAGTACAATCTTTTTTGCATTCGACAAGTTGAGGTGTTGCAATGGTGTACAATCCCCTTTCAGCGGTCCTTGAACCTGTCAAGGTAAACGCGCACAAAGTGTCCTTTCTTACACGAGTGTTATGCTCTCTCGCTGGCCTGGTATTCTCCTCCTGGCTTGTTCAGGCTGACAGCTATGTATATCGACAGGATGCCTTTGAGGCTTACGCTGGGAACAACGGCTCGATATCCGAGCTTCAGGCACTGTACATCTTGGCGGACTTTGGTCTTCTCGAAGAACTCCCAATAGACGTAGTTCTCGACAAAATAGTCGAAGGTGAGACCCCTGTGCTGCAGTTACGCGCGAAACAATTATGAGGTCAGAGGTTGAAGCTGCTTAGCGTCGTGCTTGCGAAGCTGTCTAGCTTCGTGCTGACCTCCGCACATGACGCGGAAACCCAAATTTAACGATCAGGGCGTTAAGGGCTCGCTGCCGTCACAAAATAGGCACCGAATAGATCTTTTGAATGCCGTATTTTTCTTTCTAAGTGCAGGAAAATGTTCGGTCACCATGCCAGCCGTTTCCCAACTGTTGTTGAAACGCTCGTGTGAACGGGCAGGAGCTCTTTGCCGTCCGGGCTCACTTCCTTCTGGCCTTTGTGCGCAGATAAACTTCAAGCTCTTGGCCCGGAAATATCTCTCGATGATTTCGGAAGCATTTTCACCCTTACTCTACGCATATCTAAGGAGCAGCCACTTGTGCCTCCGCAGTCAACACGCACTTTTCCAGCCCAACGACTGAAGGTAGCTTGCACTCCCTAAATTTCCTTTGGCGAGAACCAAGTCGCGTGCCCGTCATTTGAATGCAAGAGCTCACTGCCTACCTTGAGCTCAGGAGCGTGGTCACCACGGTACACTTTCAAGCCCGTTCCATTTATTGAACCCTCACGTTATTTGTACGTGTCCAGGAAATATTCGCGCATGCCTGTGGCGATCCCTCAAACGTACGACACTGCTCCCCTCTATCGGTTTCATCTTTGTTGGGCGATGCCTTGCACGTGAGATGAGTCTCTTCGACTATTCTTGTTTCTCGCTGCTTCGAGTTTTGTTTTTGCTTCCCGTGCAAACAGCGTTGCAGTGTGTGCTCGTCGCTGTTGCGGCTCTTTGAGCTCGGCAGTTTTCTTACTACTGCTTTCGAGCGTGCGCAAACAGTCTGACCCTCACATGGACATCGAGTGCTGGCTGCAACTCTGCCACTCTGCTGGATTGACGACGAAGAAGCTCACAACTGCAGGCCTGGAAGTTCTTTTTGCTAAGGTTTGACACAGCCATATTGGTGTTTCCTCTCCCTAACTTCTCTGCTTGGACCAAACTATTAAAATATATTCTCATGTTCGCCACTGCCGCTTTCCGTGAAATATGGCGAAGAAGGTGTGATTATTCGTATCACTGACGTAAGTTCCTTCAGTTGCCGTACTGCTCGCCTCCATGTTCTTGGCATATATTTTCTTTGCTGTTTAATCTTTGATTTCTTCTGCTGTCTCCTCATGAATCTGTCCCGCCGTTTGGTTGCTCGACAACCCACCGGGACAAACTGAAGCTGTCCCGCAGTCACGAACCCTTCTTGTTTCACTTACTGCCAGTGACACTGCTTTCTGGATGTTATTCGTACTGGCTCTCCGCTCTCTGTAGTTGACCTCTCTCCTCGCCTCTGTACGTTTTTGTGCTATTGCTTGTCACCTCCCGCCTAACTTTATCTGAAGTGACGCCTCTCTGCTCCTACAGGGACGTTCGGTCGGCATGGTCACGCTCGACTTGGAGGGTTTCACAGTAGCTGTGTCCCAGGTGGCTCATGAAATGGGTTTGACGTTTGAAAAATGTACAGTAGCGATCGGAAATACTTGCGAGCCGGAGGGAGGTTGGACCAATATCTCTAGTTCTCGTTCCACCACACCCTCGCGTAGACCAAGTATGTTTGAAACTGAGGAAAAGAGTAATAAGCAAAGGTCCCAATCGCAGTCTCGCTCGCGGCCAACCTCTCCTATACGCTCCGATGCTCTTACACCTGCAGGCGCTGCGTTCACTCCCATTGTCGCCACCAAACCTCCGGAAGGTAAAGAGAAGGAGGTCTTCAACAAATATGAGAGCCATGGGAGAATCGCAACCGATGAACTGCCTACACTCCTGCAAGATCTGCAACTTCTCACAAGCCACGACCTCCTCCAAAAGAAGAGGCTGAACAGTATGATTGATCAAGCGTTGATCAAGGTGAGCGTGTGCTTTTTAGAGGCAGGATAATGTTTAAGGTGAGCGTCTGTAGGATAGCTGACAGGGACTTGTCTATGTCAAGCTGCGGCTCGTTCTTGTGTGGCTGACGTCCTGAGAGAAACCGATCAGGCTGCGTACATGGAGCCGTCGTTTGTAAGCGAGTGTTTGTTCACTTCACTGTGCAATCCACGAGCGAGTAAATCTGAAGGAGTTATGGCCCGGAGCTCTTTACTTTCCGGTTGTCTGCGGCGTCTCAGGTGCACTTGCCGTCCAAGCGAGAGCTCACCCTTGAACAGTACATCACTGTTCTCAATACTATGTACTCGTGGCGTCGGAAGGCTGTCCGCTCTGAGGGTCCAGCAACCGAACAGAGGACGGCACTGACATCTTCTGGACCACAGCGATTTGTCAAAGACAAGGAGCTGCAGAGCATTTTCCACGACTTCGCTGCCTTCGGAATGGGAAACGAAGTCGATCAGGTTGGTGTTTAAATACTGTTATTTTTCCCCTCCCTTTTTCAATATCCGGCTTGGCTGCATTCAATAGTACTACTCGTTAAGGAAGTTGTAGGAATCCTGGCAACCCTTCGTAGTTCTAAATTTGTGAGGCCCTTGCACCCTACGAATCCCTCAAAACTTCCTCACAACTCCCCTCATACCGCTCGTGCCCATCACAGGCGAACGTCAAAAGCATGGACGGTTCACGTTTTGCCAAGCTATGCCGCGAGTGTCGCCTGCTGGACAGCCACTTCACAAGCATCAGCGTTGATATCATATACGCGAAGACCAAGCAAAGAAATGCTCGGAAAATCGACTTCAAGGATTTCTTGCAGGTTAGGCTTGCCGTAAACCTGGCCACACTGTTCGGACCACAGAAGCCTTGACGTGCATCCCTTCACGTGTCCACTGCCTACGAGTGCTGCACACCTTCACGCCTTAGGTTTCATAGCGTAGGTCAACACTGAACCGATGCAGGGAAGCCTTTTCTCACTTGTACCTTGTTATGGAGTTTGTAAGGTTCCCTGCACTTTCAGCCTCTCAACATTTCCCCGCACTCCCACCTTCGCTGGCTCCGCTTGTTTGAGCTTTCCACAGCAACCAACCCTAGGAGAGAAGTGTGAAAGGAGGCTTGCCGTGCATTCTGCTGCAAGTTGTCTTTGGCTGTGCTACTGATATGGCGTGACGAGGACTCGGGCCTCTTCAGGCACTGGCTCTCATTGCCGCTGAGAAGGACTTAGCTTACGAGGGTTTGGTGAACATCATGAAAGAAAGGTGGGTTTGACCCTCCACTTGCCTTACTTGAGTTATTCGAGCATTGCTGTCCGCTCCTCTGCAGCCCAAACCTCGGTCCTTGCCGGCACCTGGTGTGTTTATGTTGGACGCTGACACCTGGAGTATATTTGTTCCACCGGCACCACTCACACTAGAAAGCAGAGCTCAGCATCTCACACCAGCCGCAAGCTGTAGGTGCTACCTTCACCCTTCTTTCCTCGGAAAGGGAATCTGTTTTTCGGTTGACCATGGAGTTTCTGCTTGCGAGCGTCTTGACAACGACAGGGGCAAGCCGAAGTCGAATCACGTCACCAGTGCCACGGAGTTCAAGTTTGCAACAAGCGAGCGGCGCACGATGGTGGAGAAGAGCCTGCAGCCCTATGATGATAATGGCCTGGGAGTGCTCGGCAAGGAGGAAGTGCTTTTCGTGATGGCCGACCTCAACCTGCTCGATGGCGTGGCGTGTAACGACGCGGCGACTCTTGTGGACCGCACTTTCCTGGTGCGTGTCCCGAGCTCTCCTGCTTGGCTGCTCCGACAGGGCAGAGGGCTGTATTCTGCACTGGTTCGTACTTTTTCTGTGAGTGTTCGCCACTGAGTGCTTGAGTGCACGAACAAGTGAAAAGGTATCAACAAGCCGGGGGCTGGCATGCACGTGCATGGCCGATACAGTTCTCTGCGCGCATGCTCGAACCTTGAGTGCAGTATGCTGCCGGTGCCTCTTTGCAATCGGGTGCCTTAGGGTGTCGGACGGTGAAAGTTGCGGTTGGCCTGCCTCAAGCCTCTCGGTGAATGCTTGTACAAGTGAAGCGGAGGTGATATTTCACATTCTGCATTAACGTCAGAATCGACGCTTCTCTTGAGCCTAGAAGGACGCGGCTAGGCTCTGTCAGAGTGCCTCAACACTCCTGAAAACAGCGGTTGCAGGGACTCTCGGGAAGCAGAGGAAGTCCGAGTTTGGGGGATCTTGGACCGGGATGGGATGTTTGCCATATGGCAGGCAGTGGACGTGGATGGCAGTGGGGAGGTTTCCATTGACGAATTCGCCGTGTTCCATGAGAAGATACTTCGCGTGAAGCAGCAGCAGCCCGGGCCCGCTGTAATGCGGGTGCGCTCCCAAGCCTTGAGCTGGCAGTGGGGAGACAGGGATCTGCTTCCAACAGGAAGGCACCTCCCAAGCCTTGAGCTGGCAGTGGGGAGACAGGGATCTGCTTCCAACAGGAAGGCACCTCCCAAGCCTTGAGCTGGCAGTGGGGAGACAGGGATCTGCTTCCAACAGGAAGGCACCTCCGCTTGCTGTCCTGTGCTCCACCGACTTTCCATCTGTAACTGAGATCACGCGCGGGCCCGGCAGACACCCGGATATGCCAAAGACATGGAGAAGCTGGACACCACATACAACTCGTTTGCAACGAAGGGAGAAATGAATGGGTTCCAGTTTGCCAAGCTGTGTCGCGAAGCCAATCTCTTGGATAGCATCCTGACTCCGGTGGTGAGTCCTCTAATCACTTCCCAGGAAATTGCAACTCTGTGCGACTGATCCATATCGATGAGCGCAGCTGTAAACCCTGTTGTCATATTGTGTCAGCACTGTCTCAGCCTTCTTGCGAGCCTGTCCTGAAACGTGCAAGATGAGATGGTTGAGCTGCCGAATCCTCGCGGCGAACCTCCACCAGGAGCATCATCTGCGAGCGCCGCCGTGCGGTTTTCTCCTGAATATCTTTGACCGCAAGCATGGTCTGCACTGTTCCATCGAGGTGGTTGTGGCGCGCCCACCGTGCACGGGCATGCTGAGATGAGCCAACTGGTTGCCGCCGCTGGCGAATACTTGAATACTTGACGACTTGCAGTTGATTTATCTGACTGTGAAGCTGACAAGTGAGACCGCGATGTGGCACGCTGGAGAGCAGGCTCTAGACATTGTGTTTGCGCGCTCGCGGCCCGCCGGCAAGCGCAAAATGACCTTCGACAGCTTCACCGACGCCGTGGCCATCATGGCCTCCGAGAAGGGCATGGAGTACGACGCTGTTGTGGAGATGATCCAGAAGAGTATCGGCTCCGTGTCGTCCCAGGTGTCCCCACTGCACATGCGTGGGGCACACCCCCTTCTGTATTCACAGCGGGCGGTGGTGGAGTGTGCTGCTCAAGCTTGAAGCGTGACCGGCCACGTGGCTGCCGGTTTTCCCCTTTGGCAGGCTGCTTGGGCGCCACGTTCAGTTGACACGCGCCGCCCAGCGTGTGGGCCTGCTTTCTAGCGCACTGTGGCCTGCTGTGGACTAGAAGCCTTGATCCAACATGGATCGATGTTTCCTCTTTGACAAGTCTGGCATTGCTGGCATTGGCATGCAGCGTGCTGACCGTTGATGTTTCCTCTTTGACAAGTCCGGCATTGCTGGCATTGGCGCAGCGTGCTGACCGTTGATGTTTCCTCTTTGACAAGTCCGCATTGCTGGCATTGGCATGCACCTTGCTGACCGTCGACGTTTCCTCTTTGGCAAGTCCGGGCATTGCTGGCATTGGCATGCAGCGTGCTGACCGCCGATGTTTTCCTCTTTGACAAGTCCGGCATTGCTGGCATTGGCATGCAGCGTGCTGACCGTTGATGTTTCCTCTTTGGCAAGTCCGGCATTGCTGGCATTGGCGTGCAGCGTGCTGACCGGATGTTTCCTCTTTGACAAGTCCGGCATTGCTGGCATTGGCATGCAGCGTGCTGACCGCGATGTTTCCCTTTGGCAAGTCCGGCATTGCTGGCATTGGCGTGCAGCGTGCTGACCGTCGATGTTTCCTCTTTGGCAAGTCCGGCATTGCTGGCATTGGCATGCAGCGTGCTGACCGTCGATTCTCTTGGCAAGTCCCGGCATTGCTGGCATTGGCATGCAGCGTGCTGACCGTCGATGTTTCCTCTTGGCAAGTCCTGGTATTGCTGGCATTGGCATGCAGCGTGCTGACCGTTGATGTTTCCTCTTTGGCAAGTCCGGCATTGCTGGCATTGGCGTGCAGCGTGCTGACCGCCGATGTTTCCTTTTGGCAAGTCCGGCATTGCTGGCATTGGCGTGCAGCGTGCTGACCCGTGATTTTCTTTGACAAGTCCGCAGCTGGCACAGCATGCAGCGTGCTGACCGTTGATGTTCTCTTTGGCAAGTCCGGCATTGCTGGCATTGGCATGCAGCGTGCTGACCGTTGATGTTTCCTCTTTGACAAGTCCGGCATTGCTGGCATTGGTGTGCAGCGTGCTGACCGTCGATGTTTCCTCTTTGACAAGTCCGGCATTGCTGGCATTGGCATGCAGTGTGCTGACCGTCGATATTTCCTCCTCTAAGCAAATTGGACCTGCATTGAGTACTCGTGTACGCCAATATATATCGCCAACCGGTATGGAGCAGCGTTGATTGTGTGAGGGGTGTGTGGAGGGGAGCACTCGTGCGTAGCTCTCCGAGTTCAAGGCCATCACGCGCGAGCGCCTCGAGAGCATCGAGGAGGCCTTCAACGTGTACGACGCCACCTCGAAAGGCACAATCAACAAGGATGAGGTGCGCTTCATGCTGGCGGATCTCGGGATGCTGGAAGGCGTGCACTCCAAGACCACCGCGGATTGCATGGAGCAGAGCTTCACTGTGCGTCCCTTTTGACTCCGCCTCGCTTACTCCCCCCACCAACATGCCCGCCCGAACACTGTGAAAGGTTCAGCCTCCTTTAACACGTCCATCGCGTGGAAACAGCTGCGGATAGAGCGCCTTCCTTGTGTGCATTTGTGCGCTGGCCTCTGCGCAGCCACCTTGTAGTCCTCTGCGCAGCCAGATATGAGTCACCTGGCGAGTCTTTCCAGCACAACACCACTTGCCTTCTCCTGTGGCGCTGAGGTACACCCCATTTCTCTGCGGGCGATGAGCGGTGCCTGTTTCCACTGCTCTGCGGGCGATGAGCGGTGCCTGTTTCCATTGCTCTGCGGGCGATGAGCGGTGCCTGTTTCCATTGCTCTGCGGGCGATGCGCGGTGCCTGTTTCCCATTGCTCTGCGGGCGATGAGCGGTGCCTGTTTCCATTGCTCTGGCGATGAGCGGTGCCTGTTTCCACTGCTCTGCGGGCGATGAGCGGTGCCTGTTTCCACTGCTCTGCGGAAAATGAGCGGTGCATGTTTCCATTGCTCTGCGGGCGATAGCGGTGCCTGTTTCCACTGCTCTGCGGGCGATGAGCGGTGCCTGTTTCCACTGCTCTGCGGGCGATGAGCGTGCATGTTTCCATTGCTCTGCGTGGCGTGTTTCCATTGCTCTGCGGGCGATGACGGTGCCTGTTTCCATTTCGCGCGATGAGCGGTGCCTGTTTCCATTGCTCGCACGATGAGCGGTGCCTGTTTCATTGCTCTGGCGGTGCCTGTTTCCACTGCTCTGCGGGCGATGATGGTGCCTGTTTCCACTGCTCTGCGGGCGATGAGCGGTGCCTGCTTCCATTGCTCTGCGGGCAATGAGCGGTGCCTGTTTCCATTGCTCTGCGGGCGATGAGCGGTGCCTGTTTCCATTGCTCTGCGGGCGATGAGCGGTGCCTGTTTTCTGCGGCGATGAGCGGTGCCTGTTTCCATTGCTCTGCGGGCGATGAGCGGTGCCTGTTTCCATTGCTCTGCGGGCGATGAGCGGTGCCTGTTTCCATTGCTCTGCGGGCGATGAGCGGTGCCTGTTTTCACTGCTCTGCGGGCGATGAGCGGTGCCTGTTTCCATTGCTCTGCGGGCGATGATTTATGCTTGCCTGAGCTGGCCCCAGGCCCGGGGAGCAAGTGGCGTGATCCAGGCTGCCTCGGGGCCTTGGGCATCATCAAAGCCTTGCCTGTCAGGAGTGGGCATCACCCTGCACCATCTCGCGCTCTGCAGGTCCTCCGCGCCAGCTCACTGACGAGGTGGTGGCTTGAGTGCGCAGGAGGCGATGATCGACATAAGCCGCGGCTTCAGCTTGCGTGACGTGGCCGCCGTCTTCGACCGCGTCATGCTGCTGAAGCAGTCCGCACAGAGGGGATCGGCTGCGCCCGATGTGCAAGTCCCATCAGGTAAAGGGCGGATGGACGCTGCCCCCCTCGGAGGTGGGTGCGTGCGATCCTCGGAGCTGGAAATGCAAAGCAAATCCGGCGCATGGGGGTTTACCTGACAGGGATCTGAAAGGTTTCATTCACGATCCACTTCCACCATGGGCTGCTGAATCGTGGCTCATGCGGGGGAATGTCTCGTGGGGAGAGGGTTTCACAGGCTACATCTCAGATGACGCCATGAAGCACGTATTCAACTCGTACTGTGTGAGCAATCGCAATGATCACTCGTCATTCATCGTCACCTCTAAGTTTGTGCAGCTCTGCCGAGACGCCTTCCTGACCGATGCCAAAATCAGCGTGGCGGTGCGATCTCCATGCGCCATGCCGCCCCTGCCAGGGACCACTGCCACATGGGCGCTAGGCGCGCTGGCGAAAGCTGCTTTGCTAACCGTCACGTCCCTCGATGCGCCAAATGTATCCGCGCCTCACTACCGGCGTGCCAAGCGGTGCGCGAGTGGACGCGCGAGCAGTGGTCCACACCACGGCAACAGGCAACAGAATGCTGTGGCTGGCAAGTTGTCGACAAGGCTGGTCTGCTTGAGAGCTGCGAGCCCAGCCGTAAAGGGCGGCGTGTGGGACGTGTGGGGCGGCGCCAGGCGGTGGAGGTGATCTTCGCGCGCTCCAAGACGAAGGGAAATAGCCACCTCTCGTTCCCGCAGTTCCTGTATGCCCTGGCGCTGCTCGCCATCGAGAAGGATCTGGCCTTCGAGGCAGTCGCCTTGGAGGTGGCCGGCTGCAGCGATCTCGCCACCACTCAGGTCGCGTCCCCTACCTGCCTGCTGTCCTCGCCCCCCCAGCGCGCAATCTCGATGCGCGGAGAGCTCTGCGCCGTAGATTGGAAGCCTTGCGTGGTAGTCATTGCTCTCTGGAAATCCTGGGCCTTTCACACCCCTTCCGCCAACGCATTCAGGGCGCGGGGAGAGAACGCCGGAGTGGGTAAATCATCCGTGCGAACCCTCTGCTCCCGGCATGGACCCTGGCAGGGTACTCATTGCTGCTGCGCTTCCTGGGACCTCCGCCTCTGACGGAGCGCCGCGCTCAGATGTCCGCTTAGCGGAGCGTTTCAGGCTCTCGGCGCGGCCGCGTGCGCAAGAGGTTCTCCCCTGTTGCAGGGATAAGGACTGACGATGGGGGTGATGGGTGGGTTGGCGCGTGTCTATTTTCAGAATAAGATGGCGAACAAGGTGGTGCGGGCTTTCCTCGGGTATGACCGCAGCCAGAATGGGTGCTTGGACGTGGAGGAGCTGGCCTTCGTCGTGGCAGACCTCGGCCTGATGGAGAGCAAGAACGCCAAGGACGTCGCTGACTGCCTCGAGAAGACCATGCAGGTGCGCTCCGACCAATAACTGTCCTGCGCGAGGTCTGGAAAGTAAGCTGCATCGCCGCGCCGCCGCTCTCGTCGCCGTGAAGGGTGTACGAGCCTGAGCCAGTTTTTCTCAGCGACCTGCTTTGTACCCGCAGCGTCAGTCCTGGAGAAGCTAGGCGGGTAGATCATTCAGGATAAGCCCCCCAAAGTGGCATTCGCTGACGTGGTTGTGAGCCGTCTGGCAAGAACGGTCCGGGATGCCATATAATTATGGTGAATGGATACCACATGCTGAATGGAGGTGGTTGAGCATAGTTCACTGGCGGAGTCGTTTATTTCCGTGCGCATCCTTCCTCAGTCCCTGAAAAGGCGGAATGTGTTGGGGGCCAAAGACTGTGGACAAGGATGGCACCGGCACCGTATCAGTGGATGGCTTCAAGGTGAAACCTGGCCAGCCCCTGCCCCGTTGTGTGACATGGTTGATGCCCGCGCCTGTGCACGGAGGTGCAAGCGATGGCCGTACTTTGTCTCAGTATCGTTGGTGCGGCATATCTCCAACGCCACCTCCCGCAGCGCCACCTCATCGCAAGCGTCATGTGCTGGCCCGTTACTGGCGGAGTGCGGAGCGCCCTTGCTGATGGCTGCGGTGGAGAGGGTGGTGTGGCAGGTGTTCTATGACAAAATCTTGGCCGTGAAGACACAGAAGATTGTGCTGCCTTTTGTGGAGGTCATCGAAGACTTCCTTAGCAACAGCGAGCTGAAGATGGCATTTAGTTCCTATGCCACCTTCGGTGGGCTCGACGACGAGCAGATGGACTCCATGCACTTCTGCAAGCTCTGCGAGGTCAGCCAGCTTCTGGACAGCAACGTCACCTCGCAGGTGCTACCCACATCCGCATCGCTCTGCATGCCCCCAGCACCTGCCTCGGCCGAGGGAACCCGTCGTTGAGCCTGCAGGCAGACTGCGCCCACCGCTGACCCGTGCGGAGAGGGTGGGCGCTGCGTCCCTGCGATGTGCGCGGTTGACGAGAGCGTGCGCTGAGAGCGCTGTGGCGTGGCGCAGGCAACGGTGCTGATGTTTGCACAAGCGAAGTCGCGCGGGGAGCGCACGATATCCTACAGCCAGTTCCTGCAGGCGCTGGCGCTGCTGGCTACAGACAAGGTGCCGCACCTCCGCGAATTGCAGTGCCCATCTGATTGGAGCAGGTCATCGCTCGAGGCGGATATTGCCTCGCACCATTCTTCTGGAAGTATTGCGCCCGGGGAGTGGGCCGTGGGGGGGTCAGAAGGCAGATACCGAGACGCCATGATCTTCGGATGAGATCCCGCTCCTGGGTGGGTTTATCCTGAAAGAGCAGTCTGCCTCACATTCACGTGGATGGCATCTATCCATCTGAGGCCTGGCATGTGTGGGGGAGCTGGAGGGGGCGCATTCACGTGGATGGCATCTATCCATCTGAGCCCTGGCATGTGTGGGGGAGCTGGTGAGGGCGCATGTATATGGTGCATATATGTGAGTCTCATTGGCGGCAGCAGAAGTGTAGCGCCATTGCTCCCTGATGGGGATTTTTCGAAGGCTATGCACCCCTTGGATCTTTCTTGCACGCTTTTGGAGTGACTTCTGACCGCCTCGGTTCACACGGCATTGGCCCATGGATGGGTGCTGGTGATCATCGCAGCCATCCATGCGTGCTGGTGATCATAAGGTGAGGTGCAGGTTGTAACGAACCGTATGACGCGCTAAGCCGGTTGGTAGACTGAGCTGTTAAAGATTGTTCCTGAGTGGCTGGATTGGTTTTGCACAGGGCATGACCTTCGATGCCGTGGTGGATTATATCATTCACAACTTCCATGAAGAGCCGCAAGTGGTGCGCCGCGCTCGAGTTTCTGCCATATCTTTGCCATGCCGAAAGCACAGTGCGCACAGCCGGGCAGGTGACACACTACAGGGAAGCTGCACACCAAGGCGTTGACCATGTCTTCCCCAACTGCGCACGTCCATAAAGACGTGCCTCAAAGAGAACCCTTGGGGCTCCGCGCTGTTCTTGGGGAGAGTCCAATCGTATGCACCGTGAGAATTTTGGTTGGATAGTGGTGGCTCGAGGTTCTTGGCTCAATTCCAAGCATCTGAAAGATTCTGACAAATGTGATACCAGTAACTCCTAGTAGACGGCTAGTGGGCGGGCCTCTATGGATGGGGGGTTGACGAGGGCCGGGGGAGTGGATGAGCAGGACCCAGTTTCGGAGTACCGGCGGCTTACTCAGCATCGCCGCCTGGCCACTCGCGGCCCCGGAGCCGACGCTAATGGGGTGTCCAAGGAGGAGCTGCTGTTCGGCCTCGCGGATCTGGGCTTGCTGAACAACCTGCGAGGGCGCGCCACGTCAGATGCAATGGAGAAAGTCATTCAGGTACTCAGCAGGCAGCTCCAACCAGAGTGGGATGGACGGGCAGTGTCGCGGATCCTGGATGCTAGGCGCTGTCTCCCGCCTTGGACTTGCAGCTCAGAAGTAGGGTTCAGCACAGCTGGCGGCACCGCCAATGTTGGTCACAGGCCCTCAGTCCACATTCTGAAGTAGAGATCAATTTGTGGGAAGCGCCTCCTCCTGCTGCTGCTTGTCGCCTGGAACACGTGTGCGTCTACGTAGTGGTGGCTGCCAAAGTCGTAGTCGTAGGCGCCTCCTGCCTCTAGGTAGTCCCTCCGCATGGGGGCCACAGTCCGCGCGAGCTCATGCGCCTTGCGTGATCTCAGAGGTGCCGCGTATATCCCGCAGACGCTGCGAGCATCCGGCAAGGAGATCTCCTCGGTCGACATGGAGTCATTCCACCGCGAGCTTGTCAAGCTGCGAGCGGATAGCAGCGCGCGGCTGGTGGAGGTGTCGGTGCCCCTCGAGTACTGCAAGAGCGACGCCCTGCAGGTGCCCGCCTCCCCGGCGCGCCCGAATGCACGACACCCTTCACCGTGTGTATGCGGCCACCAGTCGCCAGCGCCGCGCGGGGCCCTTGCCACATTGCGGTGGTCCGCCACATGCGCAAATGGGCCGCAACGGCGCTGGGGTAAACTTTGTGGGCTTTGCCCTCGCCCTTCATTGCAATGCGAGTCAGCTTTCTTAGAGTTGAGGCATGCATGGGTGCGAGTGTAGCCCTCCAAGAGGAGGTGTGGTGATGACTGTGTGTGCGTGTGCTGTGTGTGTGTTCATCCTTGGACTGACTTCGTTGGCACCAGATAGCCACAGAATGTCGGCTTCACTGTGTGCCCACACCTTGGATCAAAGGATTCAGCACACACGTCGAAACGCTTTCCCGGGTTTTCTGGAGCTCGCTGGTGGGACTCTTTGTGTGGCTTGTCCTTAGGGTCCTGCTAGAGGAATCCTCTGGGGGAAATACATCCCGACAACACACAGGTTGACATGGGAGTGAAATGTGTTGAAACTGTCACATAATGCGACGCATCTGGGGATGAATGACGCCCCCAAGACACAGAGAACACCACGGCAGGAGGAAAGTTTTAAACCGTTGCAAGCGTGCGATGGTGCCGGGGTGAGCAGCGCCCCCAGAGCACGCATATCAACAAAGCTGTGAAACCAGTCGAAACCGTCGCCAAATGCGACAGTTTCGGGGGCTGATTAGCATCGCGGCTAGTTCTGGAACGCTAATCACCCCCTGATTTAACCTTTTCCCTGCCGTGGTGTTCTCTGTGTCTTGGGGGGTGTATTTCACTCCCAGAATCCCCGCATTATGCGACGGTTTCAACATATTCCACTGCCCTGTGTTTCAACATATTCCATGGCTGTACTCTGGATTCCTTTGACACCATGTAGGAAGATCGGTCGCGCCATGAACACTCGCCAGAGGTCAAAGGATTCAGAACACACTTTGGGACACTCATCCGGAGCTTCCGCAGCTATCTAGTGGAGAACTGGACCTCCTAAAACCCGCTGGGCTATGTGGTGTGTGAGCTGTGCATCTGGGTTGGGAATAGGTATGAGTTAGTGGTACCTTGTCACGGCCCCGCCCTGCTCCTGATTTGCTTATCACATCCACTGGGATGATGGTGGGCTGGCTTTTGTTGGCTGATCTCATGCCGTTCAGTGTGTGCTCATGGTTATTACACATGCCGGGGGACTTGTGTTCTGTGACCTTGATATGAGTACTGGCGGATCGCTGTGAACGGGGACGGCCGCCGGGTGGAAGTGGGTTTTGGGAGGCGGTTATCCCTGTGGTGCCATTCTGGCGGGCACTGCCTCTTGGAGAGCTCGGTAGATTCTTCTGTCGTGCTGCGAGGAGAGGCAGAAGGTGGTAAAGTACACCTTCTGTGTTTTCCCTTGAATTTTGTGGGGAGCACTTAGGTGCCCGCATGTTTCCTTTTTTGACATGGGGTGTCCATGCTGTGTGGTGTGACTGCTTTCGTGACATAACCATGGACCAACAGGTCCCATCCATCGACCGGGAGCCACTGGGGGGCATGCCAGCAGGGTCCGCTTACTCCGTAACCCAGAGACCAACAGTTGTTTGGCGACGATCGGTCACATCGTATCATCTTTCCATGCTGCTTTGCATTTGGGTTGGGAATATGTATGCGTTTGTGGTATCTTGTCACGGCCCCGCCCTGCTCTTGATTTGCTTCTCACATCCACTGGGATGATGATGGGCTGGCTTTTGTTGGCCGATCTCATGCCGTTCAGTGTGTGTGCATGGCATACCCAGAGACCAGCAGTTGTTTGGCGATGATCGGTCACATCGTTTCATCTTTCCATGCTGCTTTGCATTTGGGTTGGGAATATGTATGAGTTTGTGGTATCTTGTCACGGCCCTGCCCTGCTCTTGATTTGCTTCTCACATCCACTGGGATGATGGCGGGCTGGCTTTTGTTGGCCGATCTCATGCCGTTCAGTGTGTGCATGGAATACGGTGGTGTGATAATGTGATGAAATCCCTTACTTGCCGGCATGATTTGGGTTTGAAGCACAGTCCTGTGCGTGTTGCCCGGCATCAGTGATTGGACACCAAGCAAGCCCTATCTTGTAACAATTTGCTTGATGTGTTGGTTGGGCACTCCTTGGGTCTCTAAGCGCGCGCGTCGCCACCCGATTGGAGCAGGACAAGTTTGTGGTGTTCTGCGGCACCCATGGGGGGAAGCCTATGAAGATGCTGGACATGCCCAAATTTGAGGCGTTGTGCAAAGACTGCAGGTTCCTGGCCAACAACGAGTTCTCGTATAAGGTGCGCCCCGAGTCTTTGGCCTCTCTCGCTGCGCGCTCCAGCGCGTGACCTTGCACCCTTCCGGAGGATCGTTGACTGCGGGGCCTACCCTGCCGCCGCAGCAATCAGCCTCGCTAGCTAGATCTCTCGCCCTGCGTATTTAGAAGTGCAGCAAAGCGGTGGGCGGGCGGGCGGGTGGGGCTTGCCGCAGTCCGTGGACTTAGTGTTCGCCCGGGGCCGGCCAGCAAGCTCCCGGCTGGTGACATACACACAGTTCCTGTACATCTTGGCGCTGGTAGCGGCGGAGAAGGAGATGAGCTATGACAGAGTAGCACAGCAAGTGATTGAGGTACGGTGGCCTCCCGCGGCTGCGCGGCTGCAGAGGCCAGCGGTATTGAGTGGATCCGAGGGTTTGGAGGCTCGTCCACCGACGTCTTCCTAGTGTGCAGCAGTGACGTACCTCTTGTGGGCACACGTTACCAGTCAAATCTTCGGTTACGCTCGCTGCGGCTACCGCTCGGTTGAGAGCGCCCTCCGCGGGATGGGGCGGTGCGCGAGCAGGGGACTTTGGCAGGGCCGGGGTCGAAAAAAGAGTTGACGGCGTCACCATCTTCCGGCGCAATCACGCCGGCCTCGCCGGCTCCTTCCACATTCTCCCCGGCTCCGACAGAAAGAAAAGCACCTGAAATTCCCAGCGAGGTGCAGGAGGCGTTCAACTTTTTCCAGCACGGCGACAAGCTAAATCGCATCGCCGTGCTTTCCGCTCTGTCCCGCCTCAAAGTCATTGATAACCTGGACAACCGCCGGTAGGCGCCTGGCTGCTGCTCTGGTTCTTTCGTCTTGATGGAAGACCTGCGCTGGAGCGTGTTCGCACCTCCGAGATGTGCGGCGCGCGCAAGCGCATGAGTCCCATACTTGCTCCTTAGCAGATAGGATTCCTCTCGAGGGTGTGGATTGGTGCGGAGCTTGGATTGGTTGACCACGGGGAAAGAGGATGACGGCTCGGGTTAGGTGACCACAGGGAAATAGGGTGATAGGGGATTAGGAAACTTGTCGGCGATTACTCCTCCTCTTCAGCATGCTTCTCCGTGTGGGTATTTTAAGGACGCTGAGAAGTGGGCGCATGGTCCACTGGATGCATGACTGAGGTGAGGAGCGGGGAGAGGAATTACCCAGGGTTGGGCACACAGTGTCGACGATGCTACAGAAGGTGAACAACGGGGCCACCTTTGTCACCAAGGAGCAGTTCGCAGAGCTCTATAAGATGTACAAGGAGGCCCATGGTGGTCCTAAGGAGCCGCGCGTCTATGGCTCCCCGCCTGCAGGTGCATCTCCCGCATGCCTCTTGCTCCTGCGCCTCCGCATCCGTATCCACACGTGCCCATCCCAAAACCCACCGGTGCCACGCTGCATGATGGCGGCTTGATGGGCTGCCTCGAGGGCCGAGCTGCCCGCCTTCACGGGGCAGCTGCGGTGAGCTACTTGCTCCCTCCTCGGGATCTCTGGTGCACTCTGTGGAATGAGCGCCACGCATGCGACCCGCAGCCATTTCCAGCGATGTGGCTGGATGTGCCGCGCTTGATTTTGGGGGAGGGCGCAAGGGAACGTTTGCTGACGCCCCCCTGCCGTGCAGGAGTGGAGGAGCAAGTGTGGAATTTCGCGGGTCTTCAAGCAAAGTTTACCCGGGTCGTGGCCGCGGCCCACCCGGGTGGCACCGGCATGGACTGCACCACCTTTGTCAAGTTGTGTATGGACTCCGGGCTTGTAGACGCCTTCCTCACTCCTCAAGTAGGCTCCCAGTTTACCTTTGCGTCAGCGCTGATGTCGTGATCCGCTCGTTATGCACGCATTGCACATGGTGAGGCCTGGCTGGAAGGGTCTGCTCTGCGCGTGAAGTATCAGATCTCAGAGACCGCCCACCCGCGTTCCATCGGCATCGTGCATGCCAAGGCCGCAACGTAGCGGGAGGCGTTGATCTTGGAGAGTATCAGATATGAGAGGCGCTCCAGCTGCTTTGCACCAAATGTTGAGCGCACCTCACCGTATGTGGCGTGGCAATCCGGACCAGTGCCCTGAGGAGCGGCGGCGGTGACCAGATTACGGAGGTGATCTTTGTGAAGGCAACCAATGGCACCACGACCTCGCTGAACTTCGACCAATTCCGCGTTGCATTGCACCTCATTTCTGAAGATAAGCAAATTAGATTTCGGATGGTAGCGGAGCATCTGCTTGCACACACCGCCCCGGTGCGCCCTGCCGCGCCTCCCTCTTTTGCCTCGGCAGAACCGCGAAAGGTGATGACTGATTGCATCGCCACGCTCGCTTGCGCTCACGTTCATCCACCGATTCCTCTGCCGTTTCCGTATCAGTGATTTCTTGACGATGCCAAGATGGTTCAGGCAAGGCAATGCATGGAACCTCTGCGGATGTGCGCGCTGTAGCTATGGCACAGTTCACGTTTGTAAGACGGGTCACGATCACCACAGCCTGTGTGCCTGTGCGCTATTTTGACATCGGACTGCCATAGCTGTGGGGATGAGCTGGACCGTGTGCGATTCTCCGCGCAGGGAGAAACCCTGAGGCCAGAAGAGCAGCTGCCCAAAACTAAGGAGCAGCTATTGGAGGAGCGAAAGAAAAAGAAAAGTATCTTCTCTTGTTGCTTTGGGGGATAAGCGCCGTGAATATGTTACTTGCTTCCTACTGTTTACGCGTGCATATCGACACCTCCATGATGCATGGTATGGTTGGTACATGCTTCAAGGTGCTGAACACTCAGCTACGAGACGGATCCCCTGGCACCGATACATTTCTAATAGTTCTCGGGTGCCTATCGCTTCAGGGGTCGTTGCGTGCACGCTCATTCCTCACTTCATGGTTTTGAACAAAGCAGTTTGCACCAAAGCCACTTAAGTACTGTCATTTGAAATCTTCGCGAGACTCCGGGTGGGAGGCTGGCAAGCATACATGGCATTTCTGGCACCCTGTCCCTGACGGTGTGCAGCTGGGAACGTCTAATGGCACTGAGTGAACTTGATCCATAGATATCAAGGTGCTGTTCCCTTCAAAATCAGATCGTCAGTAAAACATATTTCCCTTAGAGAACTTAATGTTTTTTTCTTCGAAATCGTCTGATAGACTTGCTTGAATATTGCTGCATGATGAAGCGAAGGTACTTGCTTCAGACACACAGCTATATTAACTATCATGGTGCATAATCATAATTGTTAAAAATCAACCCTACCACAACGCACTTGCCGCGCGTGCATCATCAGAATTGTGATTTCATGATTAGGGTTGTGCGTAGCACTGTTGATAGGATCCCGTTTACATGGTCAAGTGCTGCGCAGCGAGAGCATTGTTTTGCTATGACTATGTTTGAGGTAACTCCCGTTCCTAACAAAGGGTGGTTATGCACCTTCAATGATGTGCGACGTGCTCCTTTTGGGGTTATGGCTACTGTGGTAATATGAATTACACATGTTTGCAGCCGATTCTTTGTCCAGTTGACGTGAGCCACTGGGCAAGCATCACGCCAAACCGCAGAACATCTGGTCTGATAAAATATGAAAATTGGAAAAGCGCCAAGTCAGGTGGACACCTACTCAGCAGTGTGGTGCGATACCCTTGCAATAACCACGAGTAGGTGGCGACCAGCACGAGTACCGTGCTTACATCATTGATTTTAAAAAGACGATTAAATGGTACAACATAACTTTGTCCACCATGATTTATTTGGCACCCTGCATTGCCTGCATCTTGTCTAGGTACCGTGCTTAGATTATTGATATCAGATTACCGTAAATAATTCTGACAGGTCAAAATCGATGTTTCTTGAAAAAATAACGAAATTTAAATTATCTGACCGGCACGGAGCCGGATCGCCAAACAAATAAAGGCTCGTAGTTAAATATTCGGATGGCATGTGCCATTAGACAATAAACTTTTGAATAATTAAACAACGATTCCTTATGATTCCGCGCATCGCGTCGGCAACCGACAAGAACAACCACCACTTAAACGTTTTATCCCCATGCGGCTGACCGCCAACAAAAAACAGTTTGAAAATCCGCCATGGCCTCCTCCCCGCAGTCGTCCGAAGATGGGGACCTTGTCCACTACATGGATATATAATCCCAACCTATGCGTGTCCGTCGCTGAATCCATGCCATGTATTATCTGCAAAAACTATCCCTTGCCGACAGTCATTGCGGCAAGATGAGGTCACTGAGAGATCTCGTAGCGCAGCACCAGAGAGTGGAAACTCGAGCAGCGTAAACAGACGGTCCTGATGATGGCCTTCGGTGTGAAAAGTGGGGTCTCCCTCGCTGCAAGCAACACTGAACCACGTGTCTCTCGACCCTGCACGGAAGCGTACGCCCTGGGAGCGGTTGGTTATTTTTTCGAGCGCAAGAGCGAAGATTAAAGAAATAATCATCTCCCCCAAGTGAGCACACACCCCCAAAACTTCAAAAAATAATTCAAACAAGCCGAAAATCAAAATTCGGTAACGTTACTTTCTTGACGCCTTTTGGGGGAATTAAAATCAATCATGTAAGCACGGTATGTTATGCAATACATACATTGTCCGGTGCAGGCCTTATCATACTCACCGAACATCGGAATTGCACGGTATTCTGCGGCGTTGCAATATATGTAGAGTCGTATAGGGGTGATTGCCTTATAATAGCTTTTACGTACCAGTAGCCTGGTTTTGATCCCATGAGGGGCATGTTTTCAGCTCATAATATGGCTGACTTCGAGCGCACAGCATAGTGGCAGCTTTTCAGCTCATACAATGGCCGACTTTGAGCCCTCGTACGAGCAGACTTTCAGCGCGTATACCGCAATGGCCGACTTTGAGCCCAAGTAGGGGCAGATGATCAGCTCACGTTACGGTGCCAATAAATACAATTCGACAAACTCGGCAGTAATGTTAACATCACGGTAGTTCGGATAAAATAAAATAAACCAATGAAATAAAGTAATGTAAGCACGGTAGTTATGATAAAATAAACTACCGTTAGTCTAGGGCCATATACCATATACCACATAGACTTGAGCCTCCGCGGCTCCGGCCGCCGACCAGCCGTTCGGAGGTGTTGGTTCTCCTCACGGCTGCCCCGACTTGCCAGTCGGTAATGCGGGCATTCTGGCAGATGGTGCTTCGGGCGCCACGCCACCGGCGGTGGGACGGTGGTGTGGACACTCGGCCGGATGCCATTCCTCCACGGCGAGCGCGGCGGCACCCGATGCGGCAAGGGTTCTTCTGGCCGATGCCGGTGTTCCTGCCGCCCGCCCTGGGGTTGGATCACGCTCCTCCCTCTCCAGATTATTCTCCAGGAGTTTCTGCTGTTTAGTTTGACTAATATATATATATGCTGTAGCACGAAAGCGCCTTTAGCACAGATGCGTCTTTAGCACAGATGCGCCTTTAGCACAGATGCGTGTGACTATGTCAGGCAGGGATGATGCGATTACATATAGAAAACATATTTACTTTAGAGCTGTGTCATTGAGCACGGAAGAAGGCTATGCGGATAGGTAGTTTGGAAAACTAGAGGGAAATCAATAGTCTATGCACATGGGAGAAGCAGGGACAACTATGTGAAATAATATGTGCTTTTGCGATTGCCATCGTCGGGGTTGCAGTGGATAGAGGTGCCGCTGATGTTGGTGCTTGAGTAGCCTGCAAGTGAATGGGGTGTGTCAGTGCGCACTTACCCCTTGAGCACAATGCAATGAATGGCAGAGGCAATACACTCTGCCCTCTCTGGACAAAATGCGGCTAAACACAGTAGAAGCGCACCCCATAGGCACAATGCAGTGAATGGCAAAGTTAGTGCACACGCCCTGCACATAATGCTGCCAAGTGCAGAGGCAGGCGTGCGTACTTTGTGGGGACAAATGGCACGGGGAGCGCACTCTGCCTCCTGGGACATAATGAACGGAACGGCTGGCAAGGACAATGCACCGTGGTCTCCTGGGCACATTGCGGTGAATGGCAGTACGCCATCCCACCGTGAGCTCGAGATCGGGCAGACCGTTCGCCGGTCATGTCTGCTGCACAGCTCATCCCACGAGCCTATCGATATGCTTGATGCTCTCAGCTTAAATTAAGGATCGCATCTGGAACTTCTCTTGGCAGAATCTGGCAAGATCCACTTTGGACATCGTTACCCTGTCCCCGCCTCCTGCACATATCGGCCCTTCACAAGCCATAACAACGTCGGCCATTCTGCCCCGGCATCAACACACCAGCAGCCCGTACCTAAACTGCACAACCGTTGGCCCACTATGTCAACTGTACAGCAAACGAAACTGAACGTCCAAAAACGACAAGCCTGATAACACCAATTTCATGCACATATGAAATATGCATAGGGGAACTAATAGTTGTCCCGACTTCAGACTACGCCGATCCTAGCAGAGTGTGAACAAACCGTCACACAGATATCACACTCATGAGCCACACCTGTACGCAAGGAGATGAAAGCCGTTTATGCATTAGAGAAAGTGTTAAAACCCGCACCTTGGTTTAAAACATATCATGGCCACGGGCTTACACGGACGTCGTGCTTACGCTCTTTAATGTGTCGACCGCGGGTCACCTGCGCTGGCATTAGCAAGAAAGGCGCACACAGTCAGTTTGTAAAATTAGCTATAAGAATTCCCCTCGGGAGATATATCGATCGCACAAAAGACAGAGAGCAGTATGCACGCACCTTGCGACGGCAGGGTCGGGTTTTACGATTTTCTTACAGTCGATTTGCATTTTATTTCCGTTATATTGTATGGTAACATGACATTTTTCTAGCTACGCTTAGTCATACGCGATTGCACTCGAAGTTTCTCTTGTTTACAAATTCACAGATCGGCAGACCCTTCGATAGCGGGAAAACTGCTATTCTAACGGCGGTGTGGACTTTACCGGCGTCTTCCTCGCGGAAAACTATCCCATTTACGTATTTTCATCACTTCATTTGGTTGAACTTTCGAGGAGATGGGTGATCTCTTGGCAACCCTATCTTTTTGACGACAGTTTTTTCAGTTTGCATTGCGATCGCAGCATTAGCTCAAACAGAGCGTAAAACTGCGGTTTGGAGGTCTCGGTGAAAACCCGGGATGCCACACAATAGAAGAGTGTTCAACGACACTCGTTTACTTACCTTCTCCTTTTTGAAAGATTCGCAGGTTTTCAGACCCTTCGATAACGGGAAACCCGCTATTTTCACGACTATTTTGACTTCACGAGCGTTTTCCTCGCGGAAAACTAGTAAACTACCCCATGTAAGTGTTTTCATCACTTCCTTTGGTTAACTTTTCGAAGAGATGGGTGATCTCTTCGCAACCCTATCTTTTTGACGACAGTTTTATTTTTTCAGTTTGCACTGCGATCGAGGCATTAGCTCAAACAGAGCGCCAAACTGCGGTTTGGAGGTCTCGGTGAAAACCCAGGATGCCACACAATAAAGGTGTGCTTTCTATCTTTTTTTCACCCTCTTTGTTTGGACGTCCAATCTTTCCTTTTCTTTAGGCTTGCAGTTCTAACCTTTTCGTTCTTGCGTGCTCCATGTAGGAAAATTACGTTTCGAGTTTCCATCATCTATCTCTTCTACAAAGGTATGTTTTTTTTTACCAAAGAATGATCCTTGAACTGTTTGTTAAGGCCCTCAACAACTTGTTAAGGCATTGAACTTTTATACAGGCTCAAGCTGAGGTCTTTTAAAAACATTTATACAGGCTCAAGCTTTTAAAAAGCTCAAGCTGAGGTCTCGGTGAAAACCCGGGATGTCACACCATAAAGGTGTGCTTTCTATCTGCTTTTCACCCTCTTTGTTTGGACGTCCGATCTTTCCTCTTCTTTAGGCTTGCAGTTCTAACCTTTTCGTTCTTG